>ML863882.1:0-10124 GCA_009831015.1 Picea engelmannii | reverse complement strand
AAAAAAAAAAAAAAAAAAAAAAAAAATTCAAAAAGTAAAACTTAAAAATGTTCAAATTTTTAATATTTTTTATAACTATTATTTGTTAATGTATCACTTGAAAGATTCTTAAGGAAGGAGACTTTTATTCTTGCCCAATGTTCATGTATATTTCGCTTTATGTTAAAAGAATGTGAATTTTTAGTTGATTAAAACCAATTTTAAATTCTACTCTAAAATCAAAACATTCTTGAACTTATAATATTAAAATTTATATTTCTTCTCATCGTTCATTTCTAATAAAATTAAATATTTTTTAATTATTAAGTTCTTCATATTATTCAAATATTTATATACTAATTTATAGTTAGTTAACTCTTATAAAAAAATATTTTTAAAATTTAGTATAATACAAGTATTGTTACTATTATGTTCATGTACAATGGCGATAACACGCCAGCGTTTTGCAAATGTAATGAAAGTGCACGCTAAGAGTGCTAAATAAGGTCCGCCAATATTTTTTTGTATACCTTTAATTAAAGTGAATGTGTGATTTGTGGCAAAGATAGTAAGTCAGCATTTAAGGGTACATGGAAGACTTAGGTTGGACATGCTGATAAGGATGGCCCTTTTGATAGAATTACATAATTAGTTGATGTTATCCTAATGCCACATAATGATAATTCATGAAACTCAGGACTAAATACAAGAAAAAAATGACAAAAACGACTAGGACAAGAGCACTAATACATGGGAACATAAAAATAGTGGTGGTGTTTATAGAGGAATAGATTAAAATGGTGAAAGCGAGTATTAATTTTTGGTTTTCAATTTTATAAAATAAAATTATTTTTTTTAAGTATATATAAAATTGTTTTTATGTTAATAATAAATTGGAAATGATTTTTTTGAGATTTTTTTTTTATGGTTTAATGATTTATAAATATTATTGTTATTATAAATGTTAAAAAAATTAAATATAATGTTTTTTTTTTTTTAAGAAGAAGTGTTTTCATCTTCTCTTTTATTAATCTCCAAAAATTTTCAAATTCTTTTGTGGCAAGGTTTTTTAGGTTTCGACACAACCCTCTTTAACTATGAAGCTGAAGAGAGTTGGTTCTCATCTTTTAATATTTAAAATTTTCAAATTCTTTTGTGGCAAGGTCTTTTATGGCAAGGTCTTTTAGGTTTTGGTCGCATCACTCTTTAACTATGAAGCTTAATAAAGAAACAATTTTAATCTTTTAACTTGGGATATCATTTTTGTCTTATTATATGTTGAAAGGTTACTCCCTCTATTTTCTCCAAATGATTTAATTAAAAAACTGGATTTATAATAGATCCACCCTCTTTTAAGCCTTGAGTATTTTTTCTAATGTTTGAATTAGTGATCATAAGCCTCTCATTCTTATACTTTTAGGTACCTTATGATAGATTTATTGTAATGCATGGGAAATGATATTTTAAAAGGAGGATAGTATAAGGTGTATTCTCTACCTCAATTTGTCTATGATCATAAATCTTGGGTTGTTTGTTTTCTTTATCAATAACAATTTTTTTTTCCGCTCCATTGTTCTTAATTACCTCCATTAGGTGCTTTATTATATGCTCAATGTGTTCATCAACAAAAAAATCTAAGGACCTAAGTGTCAACATTTTAATCACACCTAGATATAGTGAGGGGTGATGATTGGAGGTAGAAATAAAGAAGTTAGAGAGGGTTTACGCTAATATGGCATTGTAGGATTGTTGCAAATAATTGAAGTGGGCTTGACCCATTAGAAAAAACACAACGGAATAACATAAGAATAGAACATAAATACTTATCTATCAATAATTCACCAACTGGTTGTGTATGAAGGATGAACCTCTCTGCCATATCCACCACTGTTCATTTCCTCTCAACTACAGGCCACCCCTTAGCTGAGGCTATGAGTCCACAAGGAGATCTGACCCATTGGTTGTCTACTCTCCACACAGAGTAGCGCCAAAACACAGTTTCTACTCCCACAACAGTTCTAGTCCTTCAACTCTCTCTCTCTCGCTTCCCCACAACCTGCACTACCCAAGGAATGTAGCCCCTTCACTACTCACAGTCCCTTAGGATGTACCACTCATTTATCAGGGCTTCCAATGTACTTAGTTGGCCAGGAAATCTCAGCTAAATACTTCCAGGAATTCTCAACTACCCAAGGAGTTCTCAAAAAAACCTTCACAAGGATCTTGAGTCATTTAATCAACAAGAAAATGCACTACAGGCTTGCAACCCGTTTTGTAGGAATGCATGCCTATTTTCCAGTATAACCATATCCCAATAATGGATTCCTTCAAGCACAACATGGCTGGTGCTCTTCCCCAACACTCAACTCTTCTCTTACTTCCTAGAATATACAAGTAAAAAATACTCTTCATGAAAAAATGTGAATGTCCAAAAAAACGCCCCCTTGGCCATACACATTTCCTCTCTTTGTTTGTTTGCTTCAATTGACTTACACTCTTCCCCAATATGATTGTACTCATTCTCATGCTCTCCAATAAATATGGGATGTGACTCCTCACACCCACCCTCTTACATGAGTTTAATGATTGGCTTTAGGAACACTCAACAACAAATAGAAGGTTTACATAATGATAATATAAATCAAGAATGTGGATTTGGAATAATACTCATGCATAAATCCCCCTTGGACCCCTCTCTCTTGTGGAATAATACCCCCCCATCGTTCCTCATCCCTTTCATTTTGCAACCAACGATTATTACTTTTATCAATTATTTCATTGCACATAATATACCATTCATCCTACAGCCACATTAAACCAATACGGGCTCTTCACCCCAACATATCAACTCACCATCCTAAATTGCATTTACACAATTACATTATAATTTGTGGGGATGAAAATTGGGGATGCTACATTCCTCTTCCCCTTATTTATGCATTTTCCTCGATGCACAACACCACCAGGTGTACCTACAATTATGATGCTAGGCTCTTTGGCATTTGATAAACATATAGGTTCTCTATCCTAATATCACATAGACATCCCTGCCTAAATATAAATACATAGACATTATAACCCTAAAAACCATAAATAACTAGGAACTTCGGCCACCAAAATCATAAATATGTAGGAGCTCCAACCCCAAAACATAAATACATAGGAAGTCTGGCCCAAAACATATATATAAAGAACTATAATTCTTCTACAGTTATCTCGATTTCCACCATCTCTCTTCCTCTTGACCTGCCCAACCCAAGGAATGTACCCTTTCACTGCTCTCAGTCCATTGGGTGACCCATTCGTTTGTCATGGTTGACCCAAGGAAAATGGCCTCTTCACTATTCTTAGTCCATTGGGATACACCATTTGTTTATCAAGGTCTCTTTGACACAAGTCACTAGGATTCTCCCTACTGGGATCTCAAGGGAAAGTCATTGTTAGGTAAACTACCATGATACAAAACATCAACAACCTTTTTGTTCTAGTGCAAATCACATAAGACTTCACTATTCAGGCATGACAACCTAGTTCTTCGACAGTGAAACTCCCACATAGGATTTCACTCTTCATTCCTAACAAAATAATTCTTCTTTTTGTACTCACCCTCGAGGCTCATGCATCCCTTTCATTGTTATACAATTCCTCAAACAATCCATCATTTTCCAAGGTGTTCTTATCTAGACGAATGCCAACTTTCCACTAGAATTCCACTAGCAATCTGTAACCTGTGGAAATCATCCCATCTGCATCATATGCACATATTAAATATGAGTCATCGCCATACAATTTTCAATTATAAAATTTTAAATGTGTTTTATATAGGAAACAAAATTTCTCAAACATGAGTTTTTTGTTCATAATTGCTTGGCTCTTACAACAATAGATATTATTCTTCCTTATGAGATTACATCCTTGTCCTATCCAAGACCATTTCCCTTGAAATTTCCTCAACTTCCATGCAACCAAACAAATTGTTAGAATATTATAACAATTTTCAATTATTAATTTATCAAATCTATTTATATAGGAAAATAAATATGCCCACACATGAAATTTGTGTTCATTATGTTTGGCTCTTGCAACTATAGATATAAGTCTTCCTTATGGGATTACATTATTTCCATATCCAAGACCACTCTACTTGCAATTTCCTCAACTTTCTTGTAGCAAAACAAGTTGTTATTATCTCATGCACAATATCATTTCACTACAACATTTGCATTCAGTCCATGAAGTAATTTCAAAACTATATTACTCTAGAATTCATCACTTCCAACTATTGTTCATATTAAATGGAACGAAACCATCATTGCTTGCACATGCATTATCTAGCATACAAATCTTTTCATAATGCAATCAAATTTTACAAATAAATAAAACCAATGTGCCCCAATACCCATGGTCACATCTACACAATGCTTCCTTACATTGCCTCTAGAATACCATATGTCCATGTCATGTATTCCACCATGTGAGTTGGAAAATCTAGCCAACGTCTCAACACATTATTCAAAATCTTTCACATTTACCTGTCTGATCATGTGGATACCTTCCTCTTCGACCCATACAAAACACTAGGAATATAATTCTCTTAGTGCTCTCTTGTGTCGGCAAAGAGGTTGCATTCCAAACATCGGTTATACAGGGGAATACCATTATGCACTTGTATGGAGCTATATCATTTCTATTTTCAACCTCATCATGGCCTCACACATGCCCATCTCTAATGGAATTTATTGCTACAACAGGAGTAATGTCTTGTGACTTGAGTTGGTTATGATATCATAACTAATATAACATAATATGCAAGTAAGTTTATATATGAATGCATTCAAGCATCAATAAAATATTCACCTTCAAGGCCTTCTACCTTTACATCAATTTAAAATATTTTAACTTTAACTAAGGGAATTCTTGCATCAATTCCCGTCATCATTTTATGCAACATATGAAGCCAAATGCATACCTTCAAGGCCATTATCAATTACTTGATGGTACCTAATCCTTTGACATTTTGTAGAATCTCGTTGGCTCTCTTCTTCAATTTTATTCGTCAACACTCTTACCATCCTCATTTGTCTTCATATCAATGTCTTTTAATAGCATCATCAACATCATTCTCAACCATGCTATAACATTTTTCCTGGATACACAATCCATCATTAGTCTTATTCAATATGACAACATCATTAATTCACACACACACACACACATCAACAGACTACTCTTAGTCTATACTCCTGCCATACACATGTTCAAGCATGCCCACATGCACAAATGCACATCAATATGCACCAAAAATTAATATCATTATGCCTATTTCATGTACATGCATTCTATCTTTATTGTATGCATCAAGCATCAATTCTATCATGCACTCCAATGCATATTTGTTTCATCTTTAGTTATTTATTTTTTTATTGTAGATGACTGTCCTTGAATTCTTGTAGAACCTCCCTGCCTTGTGCACTGCCCTTCTGCTCAATTGTGCACCATTGGCCTTTATTTTAAACCTTACATCCAAGCCCAGCTTACCCATCTTAGCCATCCTACATCCCCAACCACTAGATCCATTAGTACTTCCATCTCACAACTGCTTCCTTTATGTAGAGAATTGTGTCCCAACATTTTGGATAAAATTCTGAATATCCATAGTGTTGTAACATGCACTATTCCAATTGAATATTAACACTACAATTGAATTAACCACTACCCATCTCCTTGACCAAACCGGTCTTGAAATACCATTCCCATTAAATGGAATTTCAACATTCGGAAATATTTCTTTTATGTCATATTTCTAATACTCTTTTCCATCCATGACTTTTCTCAATTTTAAATACCTCTCTTCACTTCATTGAGTGATTCACTATGAAGCACTACTTGGCCAGTCAAGACCACTCTTCTCCAATTAGAATGCTACACTCCTCCATTCTCACTTGTACCCTGCTTTTGTTGTGCACTTTGAAAATAGAGACAACTTTATTTCTTTTGGTACTTTATAAAAAAATGATATATCACATCTAACAATACCTCTTCATGCATTCTTATAATTTCACATGATATCATTTTTCATTATCTTGCAACAAGCTTGTAGCCTTCACTATATTTCTACCTTCAGGGCTATGGAGTTCTCCTTAACTCCTTATGCATGCAATGACATTCTTCACGTATTGTATTCATACCTTATGTGATAACCTTTGTTGATTCCCATTTGAAATCCATTCAAACTCTGTATCAATCAAATACTAATCTTCCTCTGCTCTTCCTAAGTCTTTGTCAACTTGCATCACCTTCTTTGTAGCTATTTGATGCTTAAACCAATTATAAAAGCTTGACATGTTTCCCTGTCCTATGGACCTTGGAATTAATCTAGAACAAGCCCACACAATGTTCAATTGTGGAATCTAATCATCTTTATAGAAATACCTTGCACACAACATTCTTCACGAAGTGTTCTTCTACATATTAATAATGCCCTATTAGTAAGCTCAATCTCTCTTTATTTGAAAAAATATTGCACTTAAAGTGTGCCTCTAGGATTATGCATAGGCACTATCCTTAGAATCTACACTCTTCCTTACATATCAATCACCTTTGGCACTCACATCTATCGTCTGGGAAATTTTCTCCAAACTTTGACACTATTTGGAAAAATGTTCACATTGAGTAATTACATGGTTCATGGAATTCAAATTCCACTTTTTCATCAAACTTTATGGAGGATCGCAATGATCCCCAGGATAACTTAGACCTTCTATCATATTTTCCTCTGGATTACCTTTCTAATGACCATACTCATGCTTCAATTTGATTTACGAGCCCAAAAGTTATGGCTTCCTGAAATTCCATTCTACTCAATGGCATTTTTTCAATTCCATCACAAACCATCCTTCTGATTCCTTCACAATCCTTCAACTCAAAACTAAATTTTGAGTGGATACACGGATTCTCCTATCCAATATATTTCCAATGACTACTTTCTTTCTCAATTTTGAGCTCTGAGCAACAAGTTATAAGCAATTGAATATTTCCCATTTACCCCTTTTGTGCACCTTTCTCCTTGGTGCAAATAATCTTAAACACCAAATTTTTCTCTTATAGGGGTAAATATATTAAGATGAAAGAAACATTTTCTACATGATATAAATAAAAATTCCAATATTTAACTCACAATAACTCTCATATCGTCAAATTTATGCTCTAGTAAAAAATTGCAACAATCTGGAAATAACAACTTTGCCCCTTCGCACTTTATCTTGGCTTAGTAATTGTATCCTTGTTCACGCATCCCTACATCAATTCCTTTGGGATTTTGACAGAATCTCAATTGGGTATGTCCCTTACTACCTTCCAAATGATCTGTCAAAATTTCACCCTTAACTGGGCTTTGGACTGTTAGTTATGGCTCACAAAAGTTTTGATTGTTTTACATTTTTATTCTTGTATGCTACACGTGTCTTCTTTCTCTTTCTACACATTTTTTCATACCTATATTTAAAATCTATCTCCATGGTTGTCTTCTATGATTTTTAGTATTTCCATAGACTGCTCATGTTCCCTAAATGAATTTCCGAGTAGAGAGTTATGCCCTCTAGAAGTAAACTGGTGTTGAAATTTTACCTTCACTGTTTCGGTTGTAACTTTCTCATACAAGCTTCATTTTTCATCCAGGATAGCTCGTTGGAAAGCTCTCTCTAATTTCTTTTATATGAGTTGTAGATTCAAAGTGTACCTTGGTACACTATCTTATTGTGGGTTTTAATTGCCTAAAAAGTTCATTTAGGGACTCAAAATTGCCCCGCAAGTTTATGACCTTCAAAAACCTGAAATTTTTCATAGAAAAATGACTACTTTTCTCTTATAATAGTCTTTTAAATATGAGTCGTCAAGATCTCAAATCAGGTGAAATATCATCCATTGATCCATTGAATATTTCCCAAACCCCACAGATCAATTTCCACCATCGATTAATGACTTAAACAATTTGTATTGTTTATCTGAGCTCCATCGACGATCGATTGATTGGAAATTCTCTTTGGAAAACCAAAATTTCTTGTGAATCTAATCGATGCCCAAACATCAACCATCAATCATTTCTATTGGAAACTTATTACTACACGTCGTTAAACCGGTCGACCCAACCATCATTCGTCGACCATCAACAATTTCCAATTGCGCATGAAAACGCCTTACCAATTCAATCGACCCAACCATCATCCATCGGTCTTCGACCATCCTTGTTGGATGACAAAAATAATTCTCCACTTCGATCAACCCAACCATCGACCTTCGACCAGTTCTTGGATGAATTGGAATGACCCATGGATGATGACATGTCATGACACATCATCATGAGGTGTCCACTCGGCTGATGTGGCATGACATGTGGATGTTGATGTGGCATGACATGTCATCACCCTCTTTACTTCATTGGTTGTTTCTTGTGAGGAAATGAATACCTTTACAATTCGGTCGATGCACAACCATCAGTAGTTTTCCATCGGTGCTTTCTCTTGCTCGATAGAGAACACTTTTCTAAATCGGTAGACCCGACCATTAGTTGTTGGACATTTTCGTCAACTTTTGAAATATTTCGTCAATTCTTCCAACGAATCTCCACTGTTGATATATCAAACTTCTCCCAACTCTATTGAATCTCTATCATCGACCATCATCCATCTTGGACAATGCATAAATAAGGGACAGAGGAATGTAGCATCCCCAATTTTCATCCCCACAAATTATAATGTAATTGTGTAAATGCAATTTAGGATGGTGAGTTGATGTGTTCGGGCAAAGAGCCCGTATTGGTTTAATGTGGTTATAGGATGAATGGTATATTATGTGCAATGAAATAATTGATAAAAGTAATAATCGTTGGTTGCAAAATGAAAGGGATGAGGAACGATGGTGGGTATTATTCTACAAGAGAGAGGGGTCCAAGGGGGAGTTATGCATGGGTATTATTCCAAATCCACATTGCTTATTTATATTATCATTATGTAAACCTTTTATTTGTTGTTAATTGTTCCTAAAGCCAATCATTAAACTCATGTAAGAGGGTGGGTGTGAGGAGTCACATCCCATATTTATTGGAGAGCATGAGAATGAGTACAATCATATTGGGGAAGAGTGTAAGTCAATTGAAGCAAGCAAACAAAGAGAGGAAATGTGTATGGCCAAGGGGGCATTTTTTGGACATTCACATTTTTTCATGAAGAGTACTTTTTACTTGTATATTCTAGGCAGCAAGAGAAGAGTTGAGTGTTGGGGAAGAGCACCAGTCATGTTTTGCTTGAAGGAATCCATTATTGGACCAGGTTTATACTTGAAAATAGGCATGTGTTCCTACAAAATGGGTTGCAAGCCTATAGTGCATTTTCCTGTTGAGTAAATGACTCAAGATCCTTGTGAAGGTTTTTGTGAGAACTCCTTTGGTTACTGAGAATTCGTGGAAGTCTTTAGCTGAGATTTCATGGCCAACTAAGTACATTGGAAGCCCTGATAAATGAATGGTACATCCTAAAAGACTGTGAGTAGTGAAGGGGGTACATTCCTTGGGAAGTGCAGGTTGTGGGGAAGAGAGAGAGAGAGAGAGAGTGATCCAAATGGATATCGGTGGCCACCCACCTTTCCAACTAGCTCAAAACAATTTTCTGATATTTTTGGCAATTTACTATTTTTAGCAGTTTTTCGGGTCCTGAACTTCTGGAGCCGTTTTGAGGCCCTAAACGACGCTTTTTGGGGTATGTTGCGGCAGAAAAATTTCATCATGAAATTTTGTCGAAATGTTGTAGTCCTCGGATAGATCTTTCTAATGAGGTATTATATACCTAAAACGGAGATCGTATGCAAAAGTTACGACCCCGGGAAGTTGATGTACCAACTTACCCAAACGACGCCCACATGACTCTTGGCGCTTCATCTCCTAGGGTTAGGTTTTTGGATGTCTAGGACTTTTGGCATTCTTGTTTATTGTAAAAAGGCCTTCAGAGGCTCATTGTAATCATCTTCTTGCAAATGCGCGCTGCCGTCACATCTCTTCTCAGAGATAAGCCACCACCATTCTAGCAAGCTTGTTTCCGCTGCATTTTACAGTTTCAGCTTATTTCGTTATTTAATAGAAAACCAGTTTTACT
>ML863881.1:0-17152 GCA_009831015.1 Picea engelmannii | reverse complement strand
GAGTTCAAAGAACTCCTTCATCTTTCTGTCATAGTATCTTTTAGTCAGGTATTTCTTCTCGAAATATCTCTTAAATTCCTTCCAAGTGACCTCTTTCTCTCTGATGTGCTACACCTGCACAAACTGATCCCACCACACAGATGCTTTTCCTTTCAGTTGGTACATTGCAATTCTTCCTTCTGCATGGGTGGAATAATTCTGTAGTTGGAAGTATTTCTTCATGCCAAGAAACCATGTCTCGGCATCTTCCTCCTTATTATGTTCTCCATCGAATGTTGGAGGCTTAATTTTGTTCATCTCCCCTTTCAATTCCTCCTTTCCAGATTTTTGATGTTTTCTGGTAGGGGATGGGCTTGAACTACTGTGTGTCTCCCTGTCAGAATGTCTTTGGGAGCGACTAAGATGTCGGCTACCACTCCTCGACCTACTTCTTCTCCCATGGGTTTTGCAACTCTCTGTCTTACTTGAGTCTCTTCCCTTCTCGAGTTTCCTCTCTATTCTTTCCAAGCTCTTCAAAAATTTTAAGTTAAATTCACCCTGCCGATCCCTGACTTTCATGAGATTTCAACTATCAGCTCAGCGAGCCTTGGTCTCTCTTTTCAATCCTTCAATGATTTTCATTATGTGTCCTTCCTTATCCTTCTCTTTTCCATTCCCATTGGAGTTCGATCCTTCGACTCCCAGGTTAACATCCTTTCCTTCCTGTTCATCTTCTATTTCAGGGGTAATCTACACCTTTCCCCACTCCATACTCGGTGTTGGTTAACTGGAGTCCTGACCTTCGTTGAACTCTGCACACGCACTATGCAATTAAATTCGAAGTTTTTCAGGCCATCAAAACTTCATGAACAATCCACAACATTTATGACTAATATGAACAATAACAAAAGACATTTCGATTCCAATGGGTTTTCTGAGCTCTCGTTCAGCTCTACACTTTTGGGTTTTTTTTTTTTTGAAACTTCAGTTTTTGGGACTTTCGGGACTTTTGGGTTTTTGGTACCCAGGACTTCATTACGCAGTGACTCCCAACCTCTTGTCACTCCTATCCTCGAAATCCGATACACGGTTTCTTATACGTGATCCAACAATCCTCGACGAGCTAGATCTAATGGTCCAGATCCTTTCGGGGTTTTGGGCTTCCAAACGCCGATGCGCTCTAACTCCTGTTAGCCCTACGGGATAGACTCGTGGTTCACATGACCTCCCCTTATATGACCACGGTCATACCTCCTATCGGGGTTTCGGACTTTCCAATGCTGAAACACATATGTCCTCAGGATTTGCGATTCCCCAAACCCCGATTTCCCGATGGATGACTCTCCTTCTGGAACTTTCCTGAATGCCTCGATCTCGGTCATGCATCCCCAAGAATGGACGGTCCTCGCCACTTCTCTCTATTTCGTGATTTCATGATTTCAAATGCTCCGGGTGCCTTGTCTTAAGGATTCGCGAGACGTCGAACCCCGATATGCCAAAGGGCTCCCAATCTCGCCCACATGTCCCAACTGACGGATGGCTCAGATCCAATCTTGGGACTTCACAACTTGCGATTCCCCGATGAAAAAGTTCTACGTCGACTCAAAACCCTGGTAGCCGATATACCGATGGGCCGCTCGATCTCTGCCACGTGTTCCCACAAACGGACGGCTCGGATTGTTCCCGAGACTTTTACCATGAAAATTCACGACCTCTTGTCATCGTGACTCCCGATTTCATGAATGCCGATATCCTGATATTTCAGCATGTGAAATGCCGATGGGCTCTTTATTATCGCCACCTGTCCCTTCGAGATGGACGATCCTGACTAATTCGGGATTTCGCGTATCGTGATTTCCACACTCCTGTGCAATATCCAAAGGGATTTAAATCCCATGCACACATTTCATATCTGACGTTCACAAAGGTTCACCTTCCCTCCCGAACAGATCCTAGAGCTCCTACACCATCAGTGTGGAGTCCTCTCTCCCTGTGGACTCATACGACACTGGCTGTGGTTTCATAACGCCGCTATACCTCCTGAGCTTTAAAACTCGTCAAGTAAAACCTTGACATTTTGGAGCAAACCAGGGTATGAAATTGACCTTCCAGACCCAATTTCCCCTCACATTCTCGATCCAAAGACCACTCCACTGGCCCATCTAGGCTTAGTGTCGAAACCTTGGCTCTGATACCAAACTGTAGCGCACCTTTTCTGCTATAAGGTTTAATCGCTCTTAAAAGAAGACTATAACACCACTTTTTACATAACTCATACAAATGTTATTTAACCCACATGCATTTAAACAATAAACACATTCAACACAGAGTATTCATATGAATTATTGCCATAATCAACAAGCAATTAGCTTTTCATATTAATTCATATACACAATGGAAAACATGATACATAAGCAGCACAACCATGCAAAACATGATTAAAGCATAATCAGATACTTATCTTTATCAATGGTAGATTCCACCAACCAAGTGCAGGCCTTCCACGAACCTCCCAGCCTTAGACCACACTGCTCATCAGCTCAACAGTGGGTCACCCCCGATCTGGGACTAAGCTCCACCCCAAGACAAGGAATACTGGGCTAGCTGAGGTTACAGGGAAAACAACACACAACCACAAGGAAGGAATTCTCTCCCAGGAACCTCCCACACTCACTGCCCACAGACCCTCATTCGCCACATGCTTGTTCCACCCCAAGAGAATACACCTTCTCTGTCACCTGGACAGTCCTTCGTCTGCTAATCTCCCTTGCCTTGGGTTACAGGAACAGGCCAGACCAGAAGTCTCCGAGCTCTGTGGCAGCTACATGGTTCCTTCCAGGAGTCCTCTCCTTCCTCTGCGCACTCTCTCACTTGGAGAGAATCGCTCACAGGACAACAACCTGTTCTACCAACCTCAATCACCTCTCTCACCTGGAGAGAGCGTTGTACCACTAGCCAACAAGACCCCACACAGTCCAGCGCTGCGTGGTCACAACAACCCACGGGGAAACAGACACGGGATTTCCAACAAGTTCAACAATGGCAGGTCACTTCTTATTCCCCAATCCGCCAACACAGGATAGACTCACACTATGGTTGTCGGGGATGCGTGACAAACAATCCATGCAGGGGTCAACGTAGGTTCGAACTGTTCAGATAGGGGATGTACCGACTATCCCGGAACAAACATAGATACACGCCTTTTTGGTTCAGAGGATGCACAAGGGTTTCTCTGCAGGAGTCAGACCAGTTCACCTTCTGGCAGTCCGAGAGTCGAATCCGGAGGAGGAACCTTTCTCACGGCTCACCCTGGTCATTTATTCGCATGCGTCAGGGTTGACACTTATCACCCATGGAACTGCATGCATTCCACCAGCACGCATCACCCTCGTATGTCCTCCCTTGCCAAAACTTAGGATAAAACACAAAATGCACATGTCTTTTTTGGAATAATATTAAAATATTATTCCCAGGCTTAAGCCCCCTAGGCTTATCCCCCAGGCTCAATACTTAGCCCCCTTCCCACCTTCCAGCCCCTAATTACTTGCCCACTCTGTGGATGCTCAGTCCCCCTTCACTCATTCATCATGGTCATTCTGCACCTGGCGGTGTTTATATTTTATTAAATGTTCTGCATACATACAAGTACAACAGTAGGCTCCTGGCCTTCAACACTTAGGCTCCCTGGCCTAACAAACACATAAGTCTCCAGCTTATAAGAAATTGGCTCACCAGCCTATAAAACATAATCACAATTCCTTTCAGAACTTAGTTTACAATGGGGCTCGGCCTTGGGGACACTATAGTCACCCTTATGACCGTTAATGATGTAAACCTATATGTTGCCTGCAGAGGGACCAGTGGCCTGAATTCCTAAAGAAAGAAAGGAGAAGAACTTTCCTTGAGAGAAGAAGTTGTATTTTACTTTGTAAAAACCCTATTAAGGAGGATTTCCGCAGGTTGCTACATACACAGGGTGTGGAAATGCTTGATTTCCGCAGGTTGCACTATATCTAGGTTGCGGAGTTTCTGTAGGCTTCACTATAGCTAGAGTGCATCAACCTTTGTACGTGGAAAAAATGGGCATCTTCTCGATGCTTATAGAACGAGAATCTTCTATGGTGAGGTGGCCTCCAAACGGTTTGGATCTTACTCGCTTTCATGATTTAGTGGGATCATCATAACCTCCTCACCTTATCCTCTTTAGCTTATAAAAGGAGAGGAGATCTCATGGAGAAAGTTAGCTTGATTAGGTTGGAAAATTCTTGAGCCTTTGAGATTGGATTTTTATTGAGTTTTGTAGCTTGTATGTTGGCTTTGAGATTTTCTTTGTCAAGATAGATTGTGAGTAGCTATCAGATACACAATCTCAGAATCCATTGGAGCAAGTGTGGGAAGCAAGGAACTGTCGGAAGAAACCTTACGACATCAAGGCATCCGGTTGTATTCTTTCTTCCTATTATTTAATATAATACAATGGCATGCTTCTTTCGCATAGAATTATCTTTATTTTATTGCATAATTCCTTGATCACATGCATAGGTTGTCCGTGAATACACTTCTACTGCTTTCACTTTGGTTGGTTTGTGTCTCACTGCAGGATTATTATCACAAGAGCGCCGGAGCGAAATAGGAATAACAAAGACATAAGTAGGCGACACTTAAAGGTATGTCTCTCATCTTTTGTTTGGTAGTAAATTCGATGATTAGAGCCTAGGGAAAGCTCCATGTTCTCTCCTGTTTTGTTCTACATCTAGGTGGATTTAGGGAAATCATTTTATGTCCACATTCACCGATTGATCCAATAACAGACCATGAGATCCAAATCCCTAATGATTTCCTTGCTGCCATCAAAACCTAACATGAATGCCCTGGTAACTTCTGAGTTGTGCCCATTGTACTTTAGGAAGAAAGGTATCCAACCTGCCTTTTCTATTCTCTTCCTGCATTTTGGGTGGGATTCTAGTAGCTCAGTTTTATCTGGTCCGATCCTAAGTTCAATCTTCTTTTTTTCTCATAGTCGAAAGGTCCAACGTCTATTTGACGATATTTGGTCTAGTCTACTAGAAGAGGGGGTTTCACGATACAACAGTAAGGAGGTCAAAATGAAAATTGATGGGAAATCATGATCATGATGATTTAATCATTCCATATGGTGACGATCGACGTAACAGATCTTAAAATGATGGTTATCCATGCATTAAATGGTGGAGGGTTAAGCAATGATGCTAAATCGAGTAATGTAATGGTGGTCAATTCAATGTATGTGTGGTGGTTCAAGCTATAGGATCATAGTTGGCATAGTTAGATTCAAAGGTTTCCATAGTATTAAATTTTTCCAAATTTAATAAACAAAATGAATATCAATAACTTACCCAAGATTCAATTACATGGAATTATCTTACCATTTGATTGAATCGACCCAGTTGAACCATACCTTTCATGAAATTTCTGAGTTATGCGTCCTGGTGCAAGAAATTTGTTCTTGATTGGATTGTAGAAGCAGACTCTTTATTATGGATTGCTTACAGGAGAAGGTAGATCTGTGTATGATGCCGGTAGCAATCCATGGTGTACTCATAGTGCCATACTACTCATGTTCTAGAATGGAGATCCATGTTCTCATTAATCACCAAAAATGATATAGCAGATGTAAAAATTAGAACCGTTGTATGAAAACAAATTTGGCCATGAAGATACTATCAAGAGTGAGAATAGGAACATAACAAGAACACTGCAAAAATTTGAAGACTGAATGTTGCATGCTTTCTCTGGTTGAATTGTTACAAAATCTTCATCCTCACATACTTTTGTACATTCATTTCCATGTGAATAAATTTCCTGAAGTCGAATATGGAAGGGGATCATTGGATTGTTGGTGATTAATGGATGTTGTTAGCCAAGATGAGATTGCTCACCAATAATGTCAATGGGCATAAAGGTACTCCAATGCATCCTACCAAGTACAAATAGATGTGGTGAAGTCGAGTAACTTGCAATATCTGAAAATTAGGGGGAATTAATGCATCCCCACTGCTGTTGGTGAGAGAATTTGTCATTAAGGCATACAAATCCCAAGGCATTGTCATAATATTTGATCTCAGAACCCAAATAAGGAGTTGAAGTCGATGGGCCGAGATTGTTGGAAGGAGGGCCTTAATTAATTCCCCCATCATCCAATAGTACAAGAACCATAAAATGATTGAAGAATTTGAAAAAAACAAACCATCACAAGATATAATTTTATTGGGGAACCTCACTAGTTAGAAACCTGGTTTTCAAGTGAGGTTTTGACTTAGTTGCACCAGAATTCTTGGTTTTCAAAACTGAGCATTATTTTTCTATTTACTTTTTATTTCTATTTTTGTTTTTGTTTTATTGAAATTGGAAGAACTAAGAAGAGGAAGGTTGTGGAGAAACCCCCTCATCTACCATATTCAATTTAACTTGCTCCATGAAGAACTTGACAAATCCCCCCTTAGATTTGGGATTTTGATACAACTTGAGCTTGTGCCCATTAACCAAGAAGGAGACCATCTCATCATCTATAGTTTGATTCTCAACAGATCCATTATCAAAGATGACTTCAATCTTGTAGGGGCCAAGGCAACCGATGTTAAAATTCCCCTTGAAGTTATTGAATTTGGAGTCAAACAAAAGTGCCCAATCACCGAACTTGAACTATTTCTTCTTAATGAATATGTCATGCCATTTTTCCATTTTCTATTGGATGAGATCAATATGTTGGAAAGATTCCTGATGCATTTCATCCAACTCATTGAGTTGAACAATTGTTTCCTTTTATGCCTCGATCAAGTCCAACCCTAATTCTGCTTCCATTCGAAATGTTTTGATCTAAAACTCTATGGGAAGAAAAAATTGTTTCCTATACACTAACTCATATGGGGAAAAATCAATAGTACTCCTCCATGTTGTTCTGTAGGCCCGTAAGCCTTCGGGAAGTCTATCTTCCCAATCCTTCTTATGTAGTTGGATTGTCTTTTTCAGAATTCCTTCCAAAACCTTATTTGTTGACTCTAGCTGCCCATTGTCCTGTGGGTGATATGGGGAATATTTCTTGTGCTTGATGATATACTTTTGGGTAATTGTCTGTACCAAATTAGATGTAAATTGAATCCCTTGGTTGGTAAAAATCTCTCTAGGTACCCCGAAGTGAGTAATAATATCTTTGAACAAGAAATCTACTACTAATATTTATGTAGCTTTGAAAAAATCATTTTCTTCCACCCATTTTGTAACATAATCAATACATACTAAAATGTACTTCCTATCCTTGGATGGGGGGTTAATCGGTCCTATGAAATCCTGGTCCCACTTTTCAAAGGGTCCTATAAAGACTTGCAATTGAGGAAACATCTCATCTACTTGAACTAGATGACCTATGCTTTGGCAACTGTCACATCCATGGACATACTCTTGACATCTCGAAAGAGAGTAGGACATAAGTATCTGGAATGGAGGATATTGTAGGCCGTCCTTCTATCTACAAAGTACCCCCCACAAGGTTCATTGTGGCATGCTTTGTTGATTTCAAACATCTCATCCTCTCTCACATGTGTACAAATGATCATGTTGGGACCGGTGTAAAAGAGATCCCCTTTAATCTCGGAGTATGGAGCACTCATTTGAATAGTCCTTCTCCTTTCCTTGGGTGAGAAGTGAGGTGGAAATTTTCCTGTAATAAAATAATTGGCTATGTTTGCGAACCATGGTGAATTAGTAGATATTGCAAATAGATTTTCATCTGGAGAATTGTCATCAACAAAAATATTCTCACATTTATTATCAAGTCTAGAGAGGAAGTCTGCTACTTGATTTTCCTTACTTGGCCTCTCTACAATGGTTATGTTGAATTCCCGCAACAACAACAACCACCTGGTGATTCTGTTATTCGTAATGAGTTTATTCATCAAGTACTCAATGACAGAGTGGTCAATATGAATAAATACTTCATATCCTATGATGTAGTGCCTAAATTTATTAACTACATAAACCATTGCAAGGAACTTTTTTTGTCACGGTATAATTTGATTCAACTGGAGCTAAATTCTTACTTATGAAATAAATAGCACAAGTCAAGAGATTTTCCTTTTGACCCCGTACAACTCCTATAAACAAATCTGATGCATCAGTTGAGATATGGAATGGAAGGTTCCAGTTTGCACCTCTCAACACTGGGGTTGAGGAGAGATTTTCCTTGAGTAAATCTAAGGCACATTGACATTCATTATCCCAATAGAACTCAACATATTTTGTAAGTAATTTGAATAGGGACAAGGCTATCTTCGTAAAATTTTCTACAAACCGTCGATAGTAATCTACATGACTTAGGAAGCTTCAGACTCCCTTTTGATTAGTTGGAGGTAGCATGTTGACAATTACTTCTATTTTAGTTGGATCTACCTTTATTCATGTAGCTGACACATGGTGACCTAATCCGATTCCTCCAGTCACTATCATAAAACATTTTTCATTGCTTAATGTGAGATTTGTCTCCCTACATCTTTTTAGAGCTTTTTCAAGGTAAGTTAAAGCTTTTTCCAAAGAATCACCTACAACAGTAAAGTCATCCATATGTATTTCTATACAACCATGTAATAAATAAAAAAATGCCAATTATCGCTCACTAAAATGTGGTTGGTGTGTTGCACAAACCAAAGGGTTGTACCTTGTAGGCATATCTCCCCCATGGACATGTAAACATCATCTTGTCCTGGTCTTTTGGAGCAATGCAGATCTAGTTATATCTGCTGATCCATCAAAGAAATAAAATTATTTCTTTCTGGCCACTGTGTCCAGAACTTGGTCAATAAAAGCTAGGGGGAAATGATCTTTTAGGGTGGCCTTGTTCAATTCCCTATAGTCTATTCATACCCACTATTTCCCATTATTTTTAGGAACAATCACTAATGGTGACACCCACTCGCTATCTGAGATGGGATAAATGAAACCGACATTAAAAGTTTTTGTAGTTTAGTTTTCACTATCTCCCTCAAGGATGGATTCATTCTTCTTTGTGGATATCTAACGGGGGTGGCATATTTCTGAATATAGATGTTGTGGATGCATGTGACTGGGTGAATACCTTTCATATCAGTGTATTCCCACACAAAGGCTTTTGAAAATTTTCTTAAAACCTGGATTACTTTCCCTTTGTGTGTACTATGTAAGGAATAATTTATGTTTAATGTTTTCTTAGGAAAAAATTCAACAATCTTATAATTAGATTCAGAGATTGAATGTATAGGAAATACTAATGAAAAGATAGAGTATAGTTCCTCTTCGATGCAATTCTCTTGAAAATTTTGTTCAAGAAGACAATCAAAATAAGTTTGAATGTGAGATGATAACTATCCCAGAAAATGCTGCGGGAAATATGGATTAGTGATGGAATGATTAATCATATTCTCATATGTATTTTCCTTAAGGCTCATGGCTTGTGCAATAGTAAGAATAGGTTGAACAAATTCATCATTGTTGTCTTCATTAAGCCATTGTGTGCATTCAAGTTCAACTAGTAGTCTAGTAGGGGGGTATAGAGTAATTTGTTTGGTCTTAGTGCCATGTGTAATTGTCATATTCCCGTACCTACAACTAATAAAAGCATTAGCTGCGGCCAACCATAGTCTCTCGGGGATCAAAGGGTGCCCACCCAGATTGGTTTTTGTTTGTATGACATAGAAATTTGTTGGGTACTCCCATGAGTCCAACGAGACAATTACATCTTCCAAAATACCCTATGGCTTAAGTTTAAATTGACCAGCCAGTTCAAACATGGTGGGCGTAGGGAGGAGATTATGGATTATCAATTGATTTAGTGTTTTTATTGTTAGCACGTTTATGGATGCACCCAAGTTTATTAGGGTGTTTGTAATGGGTAAATTCCAATTGATAAATACTGTGACTATAGGATTCCTGGGGCCAACATATTTTTCTGCAATGATTCCAATGGACACGAGGCTTGACAATTTCCCCACAACTTAGATGGTTGGGGGGTCCTTTTTTCATCTACCTATCTTATTAATGCATAAGTCTATAATTTTTTTAGTGTATATGGGGATTTCCTTTATTGCTTGTAGCAAAGGTATCTCAATACAAATATTCTTCAAATCCGACATCGGATCGAACTCAGATGGTATAATTGACCTTTCTAGTGCCAACCTTTCTGGAAAAGGAGGCTGATCAAAATGTAATAATTGTTCCCTCTGAGAACTATTTTGTGGGGTGGTTTGAACTTGAGACTAACTCTGACATGGTAATGGAGTTGGGGTTTGAGAAGTTTCAGTTTGGATCTGAGTCTCTTTTTCTTCGTTCTCTTGGAAAATTACTTAGGGTTTTGGGTTAAGAAATTTCCCAGACCTCAAGTGAATTTCTTGTAGTGATACAGGTGTGATTGCACACATGGGTAAGGTTTTTGGGTTAGTTCCATACATGGCATGAACTGGCTTATTATTTTTAGGATTTTGGACAGGTTGGGAAGGGATTTGGGTTGGTCATGGAGGGTTTCGAGGAGATGGTAGCAAAAGTTGTTGTGGTTGATTAAATTGTCGTTGAGGAGCCTATGAGGGGTGAGTATATGGTTGTGGTGTAGGATAGGGAAAGGTATTTGTGCCATTATAAGATGGGACACACCAACCTTGCTACAAATTCTGGTGTGGATTGGGCTGGGGTGGTGTTACACATCAAAATTACTCACTTCAACGATGACCTATTGCGATCATTACAAGTGTCACAAGTGTCGCAAAAATCATACTATCATCTTGCCTATGTCGTGTCTCGAATGACATCACAAAGGACATTCAAAGACACCCTCAAAGATTGGCTTAAGAAAGAGAAATCACATGACAAACAATACAAAGATTTTACCATGAAAAAGACCACTTAAAAGTCATTTTTGAAGGGCATCGCTCCCCTACCCACTGTCAGGCAGTGCCAACATTCGTTGTCCTCCTTTAGGGGAGCATTGCAACACTCTGTGCCTCATTCTGGGGGAGCACTGGGCTGTTTGAGAAAATCTTGGGCTGTTGAGGAAAATCAGGGAAAAATCCCCCTCATCTCTGGAGTTATTTTGATTCGAATCTGAGGTCAAGGCTGGATTTTAGGGAGGATCCACAACTGATGGAGGAAGATCCTCAACCTATCCCAATAATCTCTAAGGTGGTTAGGCCTCTTCAAGCCTATATAAGGAGGCCTCTTCATGGTGAAAAAAAGAGACATTGAAGGCATCAAACTTATGATCTCATAAGGGAGATAATCAGTGAAGCATATTCATTTTGTTTGTGGATCATTTGAGCAAGGGGTTAGACAAGGAGAGCTTGGTGAGGCTACTGCATCTGCATCAAAGGTCTTTAAGTATCTCTATTGAGTTCTCATTAATACATGTGCTTGGCCTGTTTCCTTTAAGATTGTGTATGCCTACATGAACTTGTCTTTAATGGATAAATCTAGTTTCAAACTAATCGTAGTAGAATAGGAAGCATTATTTGTCTTTGATTGGATTGTAGGATCTATTAAAGAGTTTGTGGATCAGAGCTCAACTTGGAACTGGGCAAGGAGAAACATCGTAAAAAGATACATCTTCTTCCTCTTCTCTATAAATTAGTTTAGCTAGGTTTAAAGGGATGTCAGTGACCAAAGTTAGCACCTTTCTATCTTGATCTTAGAGATTTAGGATCCAAGAGGGAATCGATCTGTCCACAGGGGGGTTTTCCTGTAACAAAAATTGGTGACTCCATTGGGGAACAAAGATTTTAGTTTTGGTTTCCTTCCTTGGTCTTGCTTTTTTCCTTTGCTCACCTTTAGATCTTATTCATGCCGTGTTTCTGATTCTTAGATTTGTTGTTGGCTCTTGGATTCATTCCATACACTCTCAATTTCTAGATTTTCATGAGTTTTTTGAGTTCTGGGAAATATTTTGTTCTTCTGAGATGCCAACGTTCCCCTGCCTCTACAACTAGAGCATAAGCACTCCCTTGCAGGATCCCACAGAGTGCCGCAATGCTCTGGTGCCTTTGACACCAGAGCGCTGGTCTTTTTATGCTAAAAACATTTTTGGGAGTTGATCTCTGAGTCTAGTTTTTGCTTTTTCATCTGCTCAGGGTTATTACCATCTCAGTGTATCCTTGTTTCTCGCCTCCAACATTTTGATTTCTAAGAATTGATGAAGTTTTGTTTGGATTTTTGACATCTTTCTTCCTTACCTTGAGTCACTCTTCTTCCCTGAGATTTGGAGTCGATCCACTACTTTTTCACTTATCTGATTGAGGGAAAGTTGTTGTAAGGAAATTCAGATATGTATGCACCATTCCATTTGGTCTTTGAGGTCATTTTTTCAGGCATTTTCTTCTGTTTTGAGCTTTTTGTTCTTCTTTTTGAAAATTTAGTTGTCTTTGTGTTTCTTGTTTAATCATAACGAGAGTGTGTTTTGTTTATGTGAAGTTTACTTCCGATTGCTTAAATCTCATGGATCTTGAAGTCTGAATGAAATAGGAAGCTTTACATCAAACTGATTATCAGTCACATTTAAACAAAAGGATATATTTTCATGATTTGTTTTTGGATATTAGAACGAATTTTTGAATATTTTAGCATTATATTGGATTCTTGATTGAGAAACAATTGCATGAGGTCATTGCATCTTAGTGTTTGACAGTGAAATTTTTTTTTTTTTTGTCTTTCCCTTAAATAGACATTCATTGAAAGAAAAGACTATTTATCATTTCTTATGCATTTCTTGGGAATTGAGTCATAATTTCATCAAGTTTCACTCTCATACACCTCTAAGTAAAGAACAACCAAAAAAATCAATGTTAATTAAAATTGATTTAGAACATTTTTAGAATATTCCACCAACATTAGACTAGGATTAACGCTTTGGATTAGGCTGTGAGTACAACTCTCTAAAGCATTCAAAACAAACATTAGCATCTTTTGATAGGGAGAGCAAATCCAATTTTCGTATAAGCTTTTTGGGATCCCCCTCTCACACAGGGGTTACGTACGAGGTCGTGTTTGGGAGAGTTATGGAGATTATTCCTCCATGGTTCCACCATTCATAGTAGTCAAATCGTATATTGGGTGTTCTTCTTGAGGCTCAACTGTGTTCGGGCTCCTCTGGAGTTCTACTAGTCCACTTGTCCTCAGTTATCTCGAAGGATTTAGGACTTGTTATCCTGCCCATACGTTCAGACTGGACTGTCAACTATACCTGCCCAGGGGCTGACTGCGAGTTGGTGTCCTTAGTAGCCATAATATTTAGGGTCTTTACACAAGGTGACGGTGAAGGGAATTCTTCATTGTACCTGGAACAGACGGTGGTCAAACTCACTTGGGATCCTTGGAGGGTAAATCCACAATTACTGCGTGGAAGCTGGCACCAAGGTGTAAGTTCATTAAGCAGATCTCCATCGTAACTGTTCCACCTGCTCATATCCTAGCCCCTCCTTGACTTGGTTACACGACGTTGGATTTCATCACCAACTAGTACGGCCATCAAGAGAAGGTTTTTTTTGCTTGGTTTGATTCCTATATTTGATTAGTGTATGCTGTTTCTTTACTTTAGTTGGCCATAGATTTTTTTCGTAAAATTTTTGGTTCTGCCAACATTGACCCTCCATGCCGTTTGCGTAGGGTACTGCGACTTCCTCTAGAAAATATGGAAGATTCTATCCCTCTAACCCCTCATTCATTGGAGGGTTCTCCTCAAAAGAGAGAGGTCCAGGACATTATGACCTCACAAGAGGAAGGTTCTGCATCTTTAGAAATTTTTTGAATTGTTTTCGATTCTCTGGAGGCTTTCCCCATGCCTCTTGGATATGACAGATGTATTCTCCAACTGAATTCAGCCAGAGAACTTGTTGTCGTTGACACTTCTGGAGTTCCGACCAGACCCCATTCAAACCCTGGAGTCGAGGATCCCCTTTGGACTACCGAAATATTTATAAGCCTGCCTCGCACGGTGTAGGACCTTTACGGCTCAGGGGCAGGTGCCGATACATTTGTTGTATCACAAATGCCCCAAACATATGTTACCTACACGGTACCCTTAGATCACTTTTATGGTACACCTGGAAGTTCCATTGTCATTCTCGACACATAGTCAGTTGGTCCTTGCTCGACTATCTCTTCAGATGACCCATTCTACTATGGTCCCACATGTTTCTACAATTCCCACTAAAAATGCGACACCATCCCAAGCTCCAATTGGAACGCCACTTAGACCAAATCTGTCAATTCCACTTGGGTACAGAGCTCTGAATCCTTCCATTGATGACACTACCCAGGTTACACTCAGAGTTTCTAGACTTTTTGTTCCTCCTGGATATAACACTGCTGTTAGTTCTATTCCTACACCTTTATTTGGAGGAGCTGGTCTTGGTGGCTCTAATCTAGTTGGAGGTACTGGTCATTTGTTCACTTCTAGTTTCCAGATCCCTCTAGGAACTCAACCTCACACTGGGGGGAAACCTCAATTTGGGAGCCAAAATTAAATTGGGACATGACCTCAGCTTGGGGGGAAACCTTAGACTGGAGTCCATAACCCATTGTCTGGGCAGAATCTGACACAAAATCCTTGGCACTTTCCTTTCTGAGGAAATCCGCTATTCTCTGGGGGGCAACATCCTCAAGGACAACAACAAACTTCTCTTTCCCATGGGACTAATGTGTATCCTCCTCATGGAAAATATATTTACCCCCCTTATGGGAAAACCCATCATCTGACTTATAATCCTCAGAACCCATCAGGTTATCTTCCATTTACACATGTTTCTCAACCATCATCGAATCCTGTTTATTCTGGTCAGCAACAACCATATGTAGGAGGACCTACCACATACAATTATCCACCTAACCCAGTTTATGGTCCTACTGGTGTCCCTATGCCACACCGGTATCACTCTCAGGTTAACTGACAACTACTATTTCTCGCGAATCTGAATCTCTTAGACTTGTCTCGGTTGACCAATGATCCTATATTACATTATCCCTTTTGGCCAGTGATTCCTGCTAAATTACCTTCCGATATTCCAAAATTTGACGGTAAACCTGGAGAAGACCCGAACAACCATGTGATGAATTTCCATTTATGGTGTTCATCGAACTCCTTAATGGACGATTCTATACGTTTACGTCTTTTTCAACGAACACTTACGGTCTTTGCAACTAAGTGGTATATTGAACTTCCACATGGTTCTTTCCAAGATTTCAACTCCCTTGCCATGTCCTTTCTCACACACTTTCAACTACCCATTCAATACGAGATAGGTACCAAACTCTTGAACTCCCTTCGTCAGACTAACTCCGTACATATCTCTGATCATATTCATGAGTGGAGACGACAATGAAGGCTGATCAAAGCAATCATTCCTGACTAGTTATTGGCAGAATGGTTTACTAAATCACTGTTATCCTCGATTGCTCGTGATGTCACCATGGGTGGTGTAGTCACCGAGGAAGAGGCCATTGCTCGGGCTTAGTACTTAGATTTGGTTTATTCACAATCTGGTACTTTGTATGAGTTGATCCAAAATTCTACCTGTGCCACTACCGATCCATCTTAACCTTCATCCATGTCACATGCAGATGGTTTATCGGCTCTGTCAAAACCCAATCTACTTCCCAGTCGTTTGGAATGAAAAATCGATCTGCTTCAGCACCCACTCCCAGTTCGACCTCACTCTCCTCTACCTCTCCCCAAACTCAAATCTCCGAGGTGAATGCATTTCAGTCTACCCATTCACAACAATCCAGAGGTAAGAAGAAGCCAAACAACAAACCCAAGAAGAATAACACTAATGACCAACCCAAAACTCAAACTCCAGCACTAGCTACCGAAAATAAACCTCAGCAGAAACCAAAATTCCCATGTATTATTTGTGGTGACGATCACTACACTCGAGACTGTCCACATCGCGATGAAGTGGCAAAATTTTTTAAGGGGAATTCCCAACCCACCATGCTTACTCAGCCTTTTCCTTAGCAGCAATCCATGGTTGCTCAAACCCCCTCTCCAGGGGGTAGTTCTAGCCATCCTCCTCTTGATGAAGCCTCGACAAGTGCCCATATTTATATTTTCAACGAGATTGATTTAACCATTCGCTCTACGACATACGACACACCAACTAAACCTGACAAAGGAAAGGCCACTAATGGTACTTTACCGGATCTATCACCATCCTTCGTTAGTCCTCCATCTGTTAGTCCTCTGTCTGGATCAATTCAAAGAGAGAAACCTACATTTGACTCTATATTATGCCCTCCCAAGAGCACCATCCGTAAATCTACTTTTAATCCTAGTTCACGTGCCTCCCAAAACTACAACATTGTTGAAGATTTGGCTCAAGCACCGTGTGCTATGTCTGTGTTGGAAGTTCTACAACACTGCCCAAGTCAACATAGAATGCTCTTGGCTTCTATTGGCACTTTTGAACCTGAGTCATCCAACAATATCATGTTTAACCTGTACAATTTTAAGTCTCGACTCTCTCACCAACTTGCTTTTCAAATTGATGTTGTTGTTCACAATCAACAAATTCATCGCACTATCTTGGATGAGGGAGCCTCTACTTGTTTCATGTCTTTAGTTTTTTGGAAAGGCTTAAAATCACCCGCACTTAACAAATCCCCTACCATGTTGTGTGCATTCGATGGGAGAGGTTTTCATCCTCACAGACTCCTTCAGTCCTTAGCCATTCAGTTGGGCCGAAAAATCGTCTCTGTTGATGTCGAGGTGGTCAATGCTCCCCTTGATTACAACTTGTTACTAGGTAGAAGTTGGTTTTATGCTATGACTATTGTTTCTTCATCGGTGTTTTGATGTGTACAATTTCCTCATCAAGGAAAAATTGTCACTATCGATCAATTAGATTTCTGTACACCTGATTCTCCCGTTCCTACTACCAACAATATTCCTTTCTTGGGAGATCACAAGATCATGTATGAAAGTGTAGGATTATTAAAATATTCCACCCTTATGGGTACCTTCCCTGCACCGCTCCCTCCTACCATGCATCATATTGCCACAGTCAATTTGATTTAGACTACGACTTATCAGTCTTTGGAATCATCTGATCCTTGGCTTGTACCTAGTCCTCTAGAGTTCAATGCACTAGGTGACACCATGCCACTTAGTCTAGTCGAGACTTCATACACT
>ML863880.1:7416-19883 GCA_009831015.1 Picea engelmannii | reverse complement strand
TGTTTGTGCTTCTCCTCATCATCATATCTCTGATCCTCTATTTTGTGAGGACATTTATTTGCAAAATGACCTATCTTACCACAGTTGAAACATTTGAAAGGCAGTTTACCTTTGTATTTTCCTGATCCCTTCTTCAGTCTTCTCACAAATTTTGCTTCAATTTCATCAGTTTCAGAATCCTCATTCTTGTTTGCCTTAAATGATGCTTCTCTGGAGGTGGGTTTATCTTTAACTATTCTCATTTCATATGCAGTCAACGTTCCTAGAAGTTGATCAAACTCCAAGGCTTTTAGATCATTAAGCTCTTCTATAGTAGAGACCTTCGGGTTGAACCTATCTGGTAGAGATCTCAAAATTTTATGAACTAAAGAAGGTTCCTCAATTTTTTCACCAAGTGCTTTCATTGCATTTACCAGTTCTTCAACTCTCATAAAGTACTTTCCAACAATTTCATCCTCTTTCATCTTCAGCTGTTCAAACTGTACTATGTAGGTTTGAAGCTTGGCATCCTTTACCTTCTCATTACCTTCATAACTGCTAATGAGTTTGTCCTACATTTCTTTGGCAGTTTCTAGGTGCATAACTTTTACAAATTTTGCTTCTGCGAGCCCACTCAAGATAACATTCATAGCCTTAATGTTGAAGTTGAAATCTAGCTTGTCATCCTTATTAGCTAGTACAATTGGCTTTACATAACCAGTATCTACCACATCCCAGACATCTGCACCTAAAGCCATTATGTAGGTTCTCATTCTAACTTTCTAGAAGGCAAAGTTTGTCCCATTGAACAGAGGGGCCTTATTGGTTGAAGTTCCTTCATGGCTTGACATGTTTAAGCTCTAGGATCTACCCTTAGATAAAAGGGGTCAGCTATGATACCAATTGTTGGGCAATTGAGAGAGGGGGTGAATAAGTTGTTACTATGCTTAAACAATTATATCCATTTTTAAAATTTATTACAGAACTTCTCAATGATGATCACAATAAATAAGTAGTAGAGTATTCAACATCAATCACAGACATGTATAGTACAAAGACAGATATTCCTGAAGAAACCCATAAAGGATGAAAACCTCTTCTTCTTTATATGATAATTATTTTCTATACATTATCATTCTTATGACCACCAACTCATAATGAAGCTACCACCTCTTTTTTGCAAGCTGCTACTTGCTGAGAGCACCAACTCTCTGGTTTCTCTAGCACCCACTAGAAGGAAGTACCAACTCCCTCAATGCTCCAACACCAACTGAATGGAAGCACCAACTTCCAGTCACACAGGCACCAACTTGTATAACAGAGAACCAATGTTCTCCCTAACACCACCCTGCCACCCTGGTTTCTCTGGCTACTACCAGATGGTAGCTACAACTCCCTATGTTGAAGCACCCCCTTAACACTCAGAGGACAACAGTCCTCCCTAGCACCTCCCAACCACCTTGAAATATAAAGCTTTGTTTTTTGTGAATTTATTACAGTGATTCAATAGTTGTCATTGGCTTACCAGGCTTATCAATGTTCTAATATGCTGCTTTGCTCTCCTATATCAGTGTCTCTTTGTTTGCATCTCCATGAGCTTTCTGATCTTCTGTTATGTCTCTGCATTTCCATCTCAGTCTTATTTTACTGTATCAGTCATGCATCTTTGTTCTTTCCTTCTGCTGCATTTTCTCTCCTCTAAACTCCCTTATTCTACCTGCATAACACACTCTTAAAAATTGCAACACCAATCTCTTCTTTGTTCTGCATTTTTATAATCTCTTTGCACCTTGTGCATGCTGCATGCGCTATCCCACTGCATACACTTCACTGCGTTCATCATCACTCGCCCTTCTCTTGAGATCTTTTGGCTTTACTGACTGTAATAGTCTTCGACCCTTTTCCATCTGTCAATCGACTCTATGATGAGTTTACACTCCACTGGCAGTTGCCTCGAGACTCTTCGTCTTCTCTGTTGATCACCCTCAAGACTCTTTGAATTCTTTGGAAAAAACCATCAGTGGTCTCTAATAGTTATACTGAGGCTCTTCGACCCCTCTGGCAACCACCCTATAGCTTCTCAAATTCTCTAGCAGTCACTGAAAGAAACTTTGCACGTTCATGCATTTTGGTGCCTTCTCTCTTCCTGAAGAAAACTTCAAAGTGGGCACTAGCTCTTCGGGCTAAGCCCCTTCCTTTCAGGTGACCTCTGGTGGTGACCAAACGCCTATTCATAAGGTGCTTTCGTGACTCGCGTTTTGGGGATCTTGGGACGAGGCATCTCGACTCTCCAAGTCACGATCTCTGAAATGGAGCTTAGCTACATGCTAGGTCCTCCCTTGAACCTTCGATGATGTGACGAATGGTTGTGACCACAACCCTATTCAAAAAGGCATTTCGCGATTTCGCATTTTGGGTTCTCCCGTGAGTCTCCTTGAATCCTCATATTGTGAACCCCGAAATGGAGCTTGGCTACTCTAGCTCCTTCCTCCAACGTGACCACCGACGGTGACCACAGCTTAACTCGAAACTGCATTTCGCAATTTCGCGTTTCAGGGATTCTCCTGTGAGTCTCTTGATTCCTCCAACTTCTGGTACCCGAAATGGAGCCTAGGTATGTTAGCTCCTTCCACTCACACAATCACGGGCGGTGACCAAGGGCCAAGTCCGAAAATGCATTTCGCATTTCAAGGATTCTGTGAAGTGTTCTCTCGACTCTCCATGTCGCAAACTCCGAAAAGGAGCTTGACAGCTCTAGCTCTGCTCTCCAGCTCTCGACAATGTGACCACGAGATATGACCATTGGCTAGTCATTTGAGCGCTTCTCTCTTCAAATCCACGGTCCACGATCCATGGTGATTTGACGACTATCCTTAGTCTTGGAACTTCAGCTTTCGAGACTTTGGGGGAGTATTGATGCTAAAACTCCCGAAACTAAACTCCCAGAGTGACGTCATTCTTGCGTCACTCAATGACGTGTCATAAGCAGAGTGGCTACCACTTGTCACTCAAAATTGTGATTTCCAATCGCCTGAAATGTCGAGTAAACTTGACACTTGTCATTGTATGATTGTGCCACGTGTCCTTGCTGACGTAGACTGGCACTTGTCCTTTCTGACGTGGTTTGTCATGAACTACCCCCTGGATCTGACGACCCAGATTCATCCTTTATCCAACGACTAAGATTATTTCGTGATTTCACATATTGCAAGTTCGAGAGGTTAGAACACCTCGTTCCTTTAACTTTCCAGTCAGCAAAGAGATGATCTTTCGCCACATGTCCTTCTTGGATCGACGGACCAGTTTTCTCCTCGATCCGACAGCTCAAATCATTTCGCCATTTCACGTTTCGCGAGTTAGTAGAATAGAGCACCCCGTGCCTTTGACTTTCCAGTCAGTGAAATGACGATCTTTCGACATGTGTCCTCTGGATCCAACTACCCACGACTATCCTCGATGGACGGCCAAGATTCCTTCATAGTTTTGGAGATTTGGATGACTCCTGGTCTTATCCGTCTTGCAGCATCACCAAATCTAACGATTGCTGGTCCTTTGTAATTAATCCAGATCTGACAACCCAAATCTTATCGTGAGTTGTAAGGTTAGAGAGCTTCCTTCCTTTGACTTTCCAGTCAACGAAATGCTGAACTGTAGCCACATGTCCTGCCTGATGATGGACGGTCCTCCTATTTTCGAGCCTTTGTAAGCCCGCTTCATGTTGAACTTTAAAAATTGTTTAGGTTCTAACGGCCATCATTGGTGTAATAGGTGGAAGCCTAACTGCAATGAAGTTTGTGTTGGAGGTGATTCTTGTTTTTTAGCATTTAATGTCACATAGTTCAAATGAGGTTTTTGAAAAGAATAGGAAAGTTTGTTTTCAATTTCTATGGTCTGGTTGTAAAGAAGAATCCATGATCCTATTAGTTAAATGGCATGTGTTAGAAAAGATGAAGGAAGAAGGGCACCAAGCATTTATGGAGGGCTTTAAAAGGAAATGGATAGACAAAAATACAAGAGCAAAAGCATGTTATGCTTGGTTCTTTTCTTGATTGGCTCAGAGCTCAAGAAAGATTGCAAAATATGTTTCATTTCAATGGAAAACCCTTATTATGGCTTTTTCAATCATTAGAATTTACTTATAGCATAGATGGAAAGCCCTTATTATAGCTTTTCTGATCATTGAAATTTACTTATAGCATAGATTAAAAGTTAGATTGGTAGTAGTGGATGCCATACCACAATCGAAAGAAAGATGTGATTTGCAGATTTATAATAGGTGCCACTATACTCTAATCCAAGCAAAATATCATGATACCACTAATATCAAGGATGGTTATTGACTCAAGTATGTGGTGGATGGAACTTGAGCATAACTCTCTTATATTAACAAATTAAATAGAGCTTATATCAAAATTAAAGAAGAGTCAAACTCACTAACTTTCGCTTATAATAATACTTGGTCAATACATAGCTTGGATTGCCTACACATCCTTCTTTATACAAGATCCGCAAGGTCCAATTTACAAGATCATCGTGGTATAAGTGTGTTTGAAAACATCTAAAAAGACACAAATTTTCATGTGGTTATATCCTTGAAAGAGAAAAGTCTTGACAAAGGGTGTATTTGCAGGAAGGTCGGGGTAGACATGGTCGAAGTATATGTCTATTATGTGATGAGAGAAGATAACCTTTCACATTTGCTAATTTTACTACTCTTATGCACCGCAAGTTCGAAAGGAGGCTTAAGCACTCATGGGAGCTCCAAATGTTTGGCATGGGCATCTTTGTTGAAGAATGTATGGTTTGAAAAAAAAAATTGAAGAATGAATGGTTTAAAAAAAAAAATGAAATTAGTAAAGGCCTTGGCATGTGTCATTTGTAAGGAATCTTTCTGGATTTTCAAGTCAAATATATCTTATGATAGGGTTTTCAAGTCAAAAAAGACTTCTGGATTTTCAAGTCAAAAATAATCTTATGATAGGATTTTCAAGTCAAAAAAGACTTCTTCATTTTCAGATTATCTCTCGGGCTGGAAGCTTTTGCAAAAGTCTATATTTAAAACAAAACCAGCTAGGCAGATGGGTGATCTTCGGGTGGGTTTCTTCAATGGTAAAGAATCTTTGATTTCAGCAAATGGGGGTGGGGTTTCGTATATTTCCGCTTCGCATTTTATTTGTTTCGAGATTGATTTAGGCTCGTGGTCAAATATGAAAAGGATAGACTTTCATAAGGTACATAAGATTGTTGATTCTTTTAAGCACATTTCCTTCACATGTTTTCATTATGTGTTTTTGTAAATGCTTGTGTGCTGCAAGCTAACGATAATACAATTGTGGGAAAGAAATTAGATAATTCAAGYGGTGAAGAAATTGCATGTATCAGTARATTTCTAAACAACATCATCTTSAACAACATCATCTTGAGTATCATCTTGAGTGGGTGGTTAGTTCTATGTCTCCAGGTTCAGGTTAGTTTACAAGATCAATTTTGAGTGGGTGGTTAGTTCTATGTYTCCAGGTTCAGGTTAGTTTACAAGATCAATTTTCAGGTGTAGCAGAACACTTTTTTTTGAAAGTAACTCAAGAATTGAATCTGGRTCAAGGTTCTGATACCATGTTAAGATACCATGTTAAGGTTTGTYATTACACCAAAACAATTAATAAATTTCCAAACCAACAATATCACCTTGAATAGGTGGTTAGTTCCACGTTCCCAATGGCTGCTAGTCCARAGAAATAACATGTGGAGACATGCATTTTGTTGGTTGTGGATTCATTTTATTATGAAGCATGGACACTGATGTTTTTTTGTAGAGTGTCTTTAGTCTGGAGTATGGACCGTCAAAACCTTTTTGTACATTTTCATTCAAGCTTAATAAAAATTACTATTTTCTTAGCATATATAAAGGCATGTAATTTTTATTAAGCTTAATAAAAATTACAATTTTTTTGGCATATACAGGAGTTGGTTAGCTGTTCTACAAAATAGTTTTTTTGGCAAGAATTCAGCAACAAACCAGTATTTTTTGAATTGGTATTTTTTGTTATTCAGATTTCATTTTTGATAGCAGAAATGGATTCAAATTAGTATTTTCTGAATTAGTATTTTTTGTTATCCAGATTTCATTTTTGATAGCAGAAATGGATTGATTGTACTGAAAAACTTTCAAGGCATTCAAATCCAACAATTTCTCACCAGAATATCCCTAAAAAAAATCTTCATTTATTAAAATTTAACCTACTATTATATATATATATATATATATATATATATATATATATAACCACTCACAACTTAAATAAATGTAATGTCCTTCAACAAAAGAACTCTTCCTCTTCCAAACAGGGACCAGATCCACCAGCAACAAAGGCAGAGGCCTAGGTACCAGAAGCAGAGTCGATAGGGGAAAGAGCCCGGGTGTGGATCCCCAATAAATCCCTGTGCATGCATAGATTAAAAAAAGAGAGGGGAACTGTCTAGATCTCCTTGGACAAGAAAGTAGTCTTTAGACAATAGGCTCTTAATCTACGTTTTCAGAATCTTTAACCTACGAATATATATATATATATATATATATATATAACTGCCTTTCCCTTTTTTTCATGTAACTGCCTTTCACTTCTTTTTTTTCAGTCAGGGGTTAATATGAGGGGACGTAACATTAGGGGGTTTTTCAGATAGTTGAGAGAGTATACAAGCAGCAAAACAAAACGATGTAAGCAAACCTGCACAACGTTTAGAAAAAACCCTACTAGTTGACCATGAACCACAGCTCAACAACAAACAACCTTACATTACCGTGAAACTTAAACAGTTAAAATAAAATACTGTAAAACTATACCATAGAGTCATGCATAACCCAAAATCCAAAAAGTCATAATTTTGTAGTTAAAAGAATGTATATCATAATCTCAAATTATAATATTTATCATAAACAACATTGTACACCACCTAGTAGCGATGGAGCAATCCAAAAAATCAATCCATACTGGAATAGCTGTTAAGTAAAGAACTACACACTTATAAATATTGAACTTCAAAACATAAGTTAAAATACAAAGCATTAAGACTCACTCTTTTAACTGCTTGGATCAGAAACAGCCTCTGAAGCATCTACATCAATGTTCAGATACAGATATTAGATGTAACATCACTTCCAAGTAATCATAATCTTATAGTCAACAGGATGCATAAGCCTTTATCGAAATATAGTATTTCTCATATACAACACTGTTAACTACCTCACAATTCCGGAAAAAGAAAACCAATCCGTTCTGGAAGAACTGCCAATTAAAGAACGATACACTTTCAAATGCGGAACTTCAAAACATTCGAGTTAAAATATACAGCATAAGACTTTGTATTAACTACTTGGATCAGAAACAGCCTCTGAAGTATCTACATCAATGTTCAGATACAGATATCAGATTTAACATCACTTCCAAGTTGCTCAAGAGAGTTTACAATAAAATTAAACTTAAAAAAACGCTTGTCAAATGGAATAAGATGAGGAAAAGAATGTGTTTCCTGAACTGATATCAGGTTAACATCAATCGTATCAATGGCTTAAATTCATGGTTTGCATCCAGCAAACGAACCAGTATTAATACATAGCAAGACATCAGAAAAAAGCTGAACAATGCAATTTAAACGGCCCAGAAGTTGGACCTGCACATGGCCCTTGGCATAATACCCCGAATAGATACTTCTTCGGCCGCAGACTACACTTCGAAGATGATGGGAAGAATATATATTGAAGGCGCTAACTAAGCAATATAAAACCCTAATTAGGGTTTGAAAGACTTCAAACCCTAATGGAATCGACGGTTCACAATAAACTTTGTTGGCTTTTCCAATTGACTAGGATCAGGGCGTTTCTGATTTGGAAATTTTAGGGTTTTTTTTTTTACTCTTTATTTTTATTTTCAAAAATCTTAATCAACATAGTAATGTACATGTGGGGAAGAGGTTAAATTGTAATGGTTCAAATTTATTTTTATTTTCAAAAATCTTAACCAACATAGTCATGTACATGTGGGGAAGAGGTTAAATTGTAATGGGTCCAATTTTTCAACGAAATTTATAGAGTGAAAGTTGGTTGTGGTTGAGAAGCACATTACCCCTTTGTAGGTAGCTTCAACAATGACCTACATGGGGACATTGGAATAAACTAGTCCATTGTAATTGTTTTTATATTCTTATAGTATGACTTAAAACTACGTTTGATTGGTTAAGAGTTCATTTGTAAAGAAATATAGTAACGGCCCAAGACCCAAAGTCATCTAGCACGAGCGAAACTTTGCTCCCTTATGGACCACCAATGGGTCATTTCATGTGGCATAGTTTTCCTATAGTACAAAGATGTATTTGCATGTTTTGAAGGCAACTTATTTAGATCCTCTCTAAGCCAACAAACTTGAGTTGCTAAAGGCTTTTCCACCTTTAAAAATAATAATAGTAATAATTACTCACATGTACCTCTTTTAATTAGCCTAAGAAATCTCTTTATAAGGTCTCTTTGGAAATGACCCTGTGGAGAATGATTATGTTGGCTTGAAATAGTAGATCGAGGTCCATGGGATTGTCCAACAAAAGGGATTGTAGTCCAACACTAGAGTATCAATCCATAAGGACGGGGAGGTCTCACTGAAGGAGCATTTCCAAGACATTAAATGGAGAGGATAAAGTTAAATGAGACTATTGCAACCATCCCTATCTTCATAACATATTCCATAGATTGATCATTCGCTTGCATCGCCTTTTTAACTTATACTACACCATTCACACAGCTATGAAGTAAATGTTGTTGTCCATTGCAATGAACGAACTAGAATAATTATAAATGAATATAGTGCAATGAAATAGACATCATCAACATATACCATTAACATAATACATCAATTTTGAAAAGGGGGTATTAAATCATTCATATTCACTATGAAAAGCAACATCACTACATAACATAATGTTATTCCAAAAGTCACGACTTATTACATAGTCCCCATAACTACAAAATCCAACCCTTTAGTGGCTAAAGTCTTTGCATTTAATCCATGCATTCTTAGATGTTAGGTTCTTCTATATCATTGCCTTATTGCTAGTGTAGTGAAGGTAATTTATTAGCCCATTGCTCCTTCTGTCTTCAGTGTTTTTCAACCTTCTCTCAGTTAAATACTTAAAATTGGGGATCTTTTCCCAATTGTTTGGTTCCTACCTATTGCAATCCCCATCTTCCTTTACTCTACCCATTGTTTTTTGATCTAGTTTGCATCGTGCAGATATTGTTGTTAGTAAAGTTAGTGCCACCATATCTCTTCCAAAAACGAAAGGGCAAACAAGCTTTGACCACACTTGTTGACTCGCCCTCAAGTCAACTCTGGTCACTTTCTCTACTACCACCCCTAACGAAGGGGTGAACTCTAGGAATATCTCAATTACTTATTGTTGGAACCCTTCAAAGATGACTAGCTCTTGCAACCACTTTGATAGGAGTAGCTTGTCTCCCACTATGAAATTTCGAGCCTTTTCTTTATGTATCATCATTGACTTCGATGCATATACTTTTCTCCACTTTATGTCAACGAAATTATTTAGTCATTGCAATTGTTTTCACTTCTTTGTTGTGTTTGGATTGAAGATGTGATCTCTCTCTTCGTGTATTTCATCAATTTCCTCCTACTTTTGTTGTCATACCTCTTAATCAAACATGTTCTTTTCCTTGGCTTGCATGATACTAATCATTTGTTGAATGGCATCTACTAAGGCTCTTTATTGTCGCTTTATTCTAGGCTAATCCATGAGGGGAAAAGTGGACTTTGGTGCTCTGGTTTGTCATCACTATGAGTTGCAATTTTGTCTACTCAAGTTATTGTACCAACATTTCTATGTTGTTCATTGATGTCCTCATGTGTGTGTCACCCAATTGTTTCCTTTCTCGAGCTCCAGTTGGAGTGTCATTGAGCCTCGTTGAAGTCTAGAATATGATAGATGAACCCTATCGAGTGATTGTAATGGGGGCTCATCTAGGTTGGCATCCACAACTCTAAGATCAAATGCTTGTATTGTAGGCCACATACGGGAAAACTTGGTGCAAGTATCACTAATACATCTGGAGAACATTATATTATCGTAGCATAGTTTTTCTTTATACTCTAGGGCATCTCTTATTTGGTTATATGTGATGTAGAGCTCCCTTTGTGTCTCAACAACTTGCTTTTTGGATACTAAGAGTCAGCTTCCAATCTTAAATCTCGATGACCAATGTGCTTTGACCAAATCCTCTAAGGGCATTGTACTAGTTTCCATTGATTATGAATTATTGGAGTGGAGACCAACTAAATGATTCATGATTTCCATGGTAAGATGTTTTGCACAACGGTCTCCACTTAGTAATGGGCATCCCCTGTGTTTTTTTCCTTGCCCTCCCCCTATAGTCACAACACTACATCACAGATTCTCTCATGTGTTGGTGGTGATATATTGCATTATATTGTGATTTTCTTGAATTTTAATAAGCACAACATCAATGTAGGTGGAATTACCAATTAACTTCTCAATGGTTGTCATGGTTACATTGAAATCCATTAGCAAAGTGGGGGTATTTGTATCCATATGCTCCAAGTTCTCTTGTTGCACACTTGGGAGTGGTAGGTTTACCATGTCCTAATCTTTTTTATCTACTTCCTTGTCATCCTCTTGTTCTCCTTCCTAGAAGTTTCATGTAGTATATTCTTTCTATGGGTCTCTCTAGGGGTCTTTTCCTTTGTCACCCCATGTGGTGTCTGCCAACACTTGTGGCTTTACTTGCTACTATTGTTGTGTTGTCTCTTGCTTCAAGGGGTCCTATGAGCATTATTGACTAGCTCTTATCTCTTTGTTGAACTTTTGAGCTCCTTTCATTTTTTCCTTTGTACCCTAGGGAAACATTGTTGCCTTTTCTAGCTTGACGAATGTTTTGATGGGAATTTTGTCCTCGTTATCTTATAAAAATGTGATTTTTGTTTCCTACTTGGGCATGCCTTCCAACATCAATAGTGTGTCTTAGGTTGCGACCAAACTAGTGGTGCTTGGAAGCATGATGATTGGCTATAGTGCATCCTAGACTTCTTGGTGATTAGCACTCATGTTACCATCTTAACCACTTGCTTGATACCCTTTACGACTTCCTTTCTTGTGTAGATGTCCTTTCCTTCAATGACCTTTGTGGTATTTTTTTGGCATCTTAAATGGTGGAGGAGTAGTAGCCCTGGGTCCTTGCCCCTTTTATCTTTATTTCATAAGCATGTCTAGTTGCAATTTTTGTACTAATTCTTTTCTCTTGCAACTATAAGTTAGTATGGATTTTGTGTTAGGTGGAGGACAAGGAAGGAGTGAAACTCTATCAAAATCGTCAATTCATGTGGGATCAAGCTTCTTTATTGGAAATAGATAGAAGTCGCCAACTTCTTTTGTAAACTTTGTAATGCCTCACTAGCTCTCAATCTTCATGCTTATAACATCTTCAATTAAGACATAGAGGATGGAATTTACTTCAATTCTATCCCCTCCCTCCATGATTGTCCTGGCATAGTTGTCGTCTCTTGTGACCTCAAACTCAATCCACTATTGATAGTGGTTGATGATACACTTAGGGAAGTGTATCCGAAAGAGCATAACTTCTATCATTATTTTGTACCAATGATTGAATGCTTTGTCCATGGTCGTGAGGTTGTCGTGATATTTTATATACCTCTAAGATTTGATGGCAGTGGATACAAAGGCACCACAATTTGGCTGGATTAGGATGGGACCTTGCAATGCCTCTTAATTGAACATAGCGAAAACTAATATAAATAACCCATGATTGAATGTGTTTACCTTTGTGTATGCTTCATTTATGCCTTTGATAAATTCATTCTAAAAAAAAAGAAAAAAATAAAGTATCTAACACTAGTTGAGACCACTACTCTTTGCATAGGTGTATGTTGCTAAGAGAATGTCTGGAGTGCACTCTCCTCTTTTTGTTTTCACATTATTTTTCATGCGAGAATATGGGTTACTATGTGAATTGACTTCATGGTGATCTCTTTGATTATGGCACCCTTGGTTCCTCTATGTGCACCATGCTTACTGTAGAAATCATCTTCATTGATCTTTCTTGCTCGTTTGTTTCATGGAATGCAATGTGGACATCAAGGCCTACCATGGATAGGCTTGTCATATCTTGGACTTGTTCTAATGTGATTGGGTATGGTTTTCCAAGCCATATGTGGTCATGGGGTATGTCACTGATAAGAAATTTTAGACACCTTGAACCATCGAGGTGTTTCCAAAGGTGGGGACCTAAAGTAAATTGAGTAAGGATGTTAAGTATCAAAGCTCTGCAAATACAATCACACACAAGATACAAAGAAGAATATAAAAAATCTCCTTTATTATATAGAAAAACCTTAAGGTAGGGAAACACCTTATAATTGACCATTTTAAGGGATCCACTCATGTTCACATGC
>WSFP011422462.1:0-22767 GCA_009831015.1 Picea engelmannii | reverse complement strand
ATCGAAACAACCGTCACAAAATGACCCAAATATGCTAGTGAAATAACTTGATAGGTTGATCGTCGATCGTCGACCCTGGACACTTTTTTGGCATAGGAAAGCTAAGTTTTGTTTTAAGAATGAATAACTTAAGGAAAGTCCTGACTCCGATTAATACACACTAATTAAGTCATCGATCTTCAGTGCCACGTGTCTTTACTCGGTAGGAGGATCGTACAATATAGTTTTATCCTCATTCATTCATGGTTCCCTAGATCCAAGTCACACCTCTGACTCATCTCTGCCACGACAACATTATATGGTGAAATTGATTAGCATCAGAGATTTTTAAAGAAAGAAATCAACGAAAAATGGTCATAGCACATCCCCGATCCCTGATCCACCCACTGAGACAATGACATTATGGGACATTTTAGCATTAGATACGATCGGATTTTGAGCATTTAAGGAGCTAATTAATACCAAATCGTGAATTATTTGGTACCTTGTGCACCAATCAAAATAGTCGTTTAAAATCACCGATAGACCACATCACCACCTGTTCCTCCACCGTCAACCCATGATAAATTTAAGTTATAGATATTTGGCAACAGATTTGTTAAAATTTCACTCATAACCTGAATTGAATGGCAAATGCGACATGATAAGTTCTTCCCTCTTTAAATTCTCTTGAGCCATTGTAAACAAAGTCATTCCACGCATAACATAATTCTGGAGCATCTGAAGGAGAAAGATGAGCAATGTGAAGGCTGTATCAATCCCCTGATTGTCAAAATAACTAGGTTTCAACAAGCTTTAGAGGTATGTATCCAAGTCTTTAAATTTGTTGCCTGCAATTCATATGTTTTTTATCTGGTTTTTGTTTTTCACGGTCTCTAAAATTTTATTTAGTTTCAGGAACAATTCCACCGAGAAATACAACCACCAGACGACTGACGAGGGCACCGAAACTGAAAGAACCAGAGGTAGACGAAGGTTGTTCTCCAGAGGCCGCAAAACAATTGGAATAGATTCTGAGTCCTGAGCCTATCATTAAGGCAACAATGAAGAAGGTTTTCATCCATCCTCTGGCCTTCGTAGATACATATGCAAGCACAAGGTCCAAGATGGTACTCCCACTTTGGGGATAATTCTTTAACAAGATCAGTATGGAGGAATACCCAAAATGTGTCCCACATAGTGATATAGATGTAAGAGCACTTGAAGATGAGGTGTTCCCAAACATCCGATGATCGTACCTACATATGGTGGCAAGTAGAACCCCCATTTTTCCTTGCATAGAAGTCCTAAAGTGGCTCATCGACCACACATACATAGAGAAATTCTTAATCAACAATGACAACAGTGGGTGTGTAAGAGTTTTCCTTTCGGTAGAAGTTAATAAATACTATAGAATTAGATATCCTGAGGAGAATCTAAATACAGATTTCATCGTGAAGTTCTACGAATGCCACAACACCACCCGGGTGATGGCCTCATGGTGGAGGGAATACAAGAAGTTCACCAACTGAAGCACTAGCTAGTACAGGATGGCCAAATTAAGGGAGCCATACATCTATTTGATGCCTCTCATCTACCGATTATATGGAGAGAAAGGATTGCTCCATATTTTTAGAGGCATGGATTCCCTTGTCTTACATAATGGTGATCTTTGGGATTGGTTTCAACTGGGGAGAAATAATTTGTAAACACCTGAGCATCTATGTACAACAGGCTCAGATGTTGAAGGAAGGACAAGCACCAACTTTCTACATGGATTCATACTGGCTCAATGTCATGTGCGCCAAAAACACAGTCATTGGCATGAATCTGATTTGGCATGTTGCAGAGCTCCTGGTCCACATCTACTTCAGCGCGCTATGGGAAATCATGTATAATAAGTCTTACTCGCTCATCTGCGATGAATTCATCGCACGAATTTATTTTATTATTTTTAAGAAGAGATGCCTAAGGCTATAGATTGCGACGAAGAAAATGATATCGAAGGTATCCCATTGGTACTTGGACGAGCACGCCACCTACGTCAGGGTGTTCGGGGCCACCATAGCACCACATCTCCTACCAGATCATATCCCAGACCGACTTGTCATAGGAGAAATATGTTATCAACCCATCTTACAAGGATACAACGCCACCTTGGTCAAGGACAAGAAGTGGGCGTTCATACCCTATGGTTTCCATGTAGGGTTATACTTGGTAAAGGATATCGCTCAAGCCAAACAAGAAGGGTTGAGCCAACTCAAGTTCAGATTCCAAACTGATCGATTCCACAAGAACGATCCAAAGGGCCTAGTCTTGCAACATGCTTCACAAGTGTCGTCATGTTGCTCGTATGCCCAGGAAAAATTCGAAGACAAATTATTCACAGAAAATTTCCAAGACTGGGACGATGTGGTACAAAGGATGGTCGACCCAAAAATGATCAGCTTCAGGGCCATGATCATAGATGAATAGTAAATGATAATAGATAAGTCATATCAAGAGGCCCTCAGAGCCAGTGAAGAAATCATAGCGAAAGAGGCAACAAAGGTGTCCCTAGTGGATCTGGTGTAGAAAAGGGGATTTCCTATGACACCATAGGCATAGAAAAGGGGATTTCTCATGATAGAACAATCATAGAGAGTAATCTATTAGCTACAATATGACCCATACCTCGTAGAAATAAAAAGGTTCCTTGCCGACTACCGACTCGAAATTGAGACAGGTCCAAGTGGTCCAGAGCTAATAGAAATTGAAAAAATCATCGGGTCAGATAACCCTGAAGTTTCAGCGCCACAGGACGAATCACTAGGGGAAATTTCATCTCAACTAGGGATAACAAGAACATCAAGGAGAGAAAATTCACCAAACCCCCTCCATGACTTGATAAAAATCTATGATGATGAGGAAAGTTTGGAGGTGTCCCCGGTGACTCAGGTGCAGATCATAGAGGAAAAAGAGCCTGAGAAGGTATCTTCCCCAGCTCCTGACGCTCAAATTTGGGACCTTCCACAGAGTGACCAGGAGGTCGAAATTATCATAGACACTAAGATTCTTGATGTACCAGAGACCCAAATGGATATACCAATGGATTAGACAAGGTCGAGTGAACAAAAGGAAGAAGTTCCACAACAGGAAATCGACATCTCAAGAGACAATTATCAAGTAAGTATCGAGGGTAAGCACCAATCCTACCCCTGATGCTTCAATTTCATCCAGTACTCTACCTCCCAATGAGAAACAACCAGAGGATAGATATTCAAAACACACAGAAGAGGTTCAAGAACCTAGTCTTGAACAGATATACACCGTCGGAAGCTTGGGAAATATGCTTACTTGGGGAGATCAGAAAATCCCCTAACCCATGGATGAAGTTGTTGATATACATGCCATCTCCTATGATAGAAAAGGAAATATATCATAAAGAGGACCACCAAGAAGTGGAGGCTTACTCTGGGTCGCTCCATCCTCATCACCATATAGGAAAAATTGATCAGCACCAAGCAAGACAAGATGTTTGAGCTTATCGGTGCAGGGATGGTGATAACAGTTGCCACCCTAGATAGAGAAATAAAATATGAAGAGGATTTGGCCGTTATGATAAAGGATTTGGATCATATGTGCCATTTGGAAAAATACTATCAGGACTCCACACAGGCCATGATGTTCTTGAGAAGTGAATTTCAAGATGCCTACAATAAATTTAAGAATTTGAGGAACCTTTTCACTACAAGGATAGTCGAGTTTCAAGAAGACACCCTCATGGCACTGACAATGTGCAAGGATATGGAAAGGTGGTATGAGAAAGCACACCAAGAAGTGGAAAGAATAGACTACATCAACGCGGTTCAATAGGGTCGAGATGCTGAAGAGAATGACATCCAGGTACTAAGATAAAGTAGCATCGACCGCATAAATAAGTCAGTTGAATACTTAATGAAAATGAACCAAGAGCCTCATCGGAAAATCCAAGATAAATGGGATGATAAAGAAAAGAGTTGGACCAAAATCAACCGAGCGATGAGAGACATCGACCTTCCAGAATTCAGCACACCCGATGACATTGTCGACTTTCTTGACATAGTCAAATTATATTCCAAACAAGACTCACTGGGGGTTGTGAAGATAACAAAGGTGGAAAACATAGTGCCAGGACAAGTGAAATAGTTCATGGAGAACACGATCAAGGCTCGGATAGTGCTACAATAGTTAAGTGCTAAAGTAGTCAAATATCAGGCACGTGCAGTGGAGATCAAGGAGATCTTTTTGGCCCTGATCGATCAACACAGGTTCTCATACGCCAATTCATGCGAGGAAGTCTTTTTCAAATGGTTAGAGTATGAGAATAGTCATCCACTCAAGTGAAATCATTCGATGACTCTTAGAAGACTGAGAGATGAAAGCTCCATGTGGCAATTTTTGTTTTACTTAGCTGCACTTTTGATAGTTACTTTTAGTTAATAATATGTTACAAATAAGAGGATCGACCTGCTAGCAAGAGGTTGATGGTTTCTTCAAAGACCCTCATTTTTTAATTTGTAAATAACTATTTAGGAGCTACCTTAATTGAGAAGTCATGTTTAGGACCAAAGACAAGTTTGTGTTTTTCATCAAAAGCGTGTGTGATTGGATCTAAAGAAGAATTATTTATGTTGTTATCTCATGAATGGATGTTGTATCAAGTAAGAGCTTCTGAATCTATTGATAAGTTATATGATTCAATATTTTTATAGTTCTTGTCTTTAATGATGAAAAGTAAATCGTTGTGTTAATATGTGATTGATGATTAGAGTTAAGGAAACTATTTTTATTTCCATCATTTATTGCGTGTATTTTTTTCTCCTAATAATCATATCTCGGTGAATAATTGGAACACCAATAGGTTAATATATTATTACTAGGCTCATTGTAGGTGTAAGAATCATTGTCTGCATGCTTGAGAAGAAGGGTTATCTCGAGCTCAGCCTTCTCCAATAGTTAAGTCATTTACCCTTTGTTCCCCAGCCGGTTTATAACATCATTTATCTTGTATCGGTCCCACCTATAAGAGAAAATACAAAAAGAGAAATTTTGAACTGAAGAAGGATCTTTCACAGGAAGACATCATGTCAATCACTACGTAAATCCCATCGATTAATTGGCTGGATTGAAAGATCCGGAGAACCATTCCACCATTAAACGTTGCAGTGTCTAATTGGGCCTCGATGGCGATTTTGGTTCATGTTGTTGAGTTAAATCTATTTAGGACCCCTCAACAATTGGTTCGGTATACATTGTGAGATATGCCTTGTGGAAGTTAGGGTTCCTTAATGCTTCTAAAATTAGTTTCAAACTGGTCAGTTTGGCATTTTTTTGTAGCTTCTTTTCAGAGATGTTTCATAGCATAAAATTTTGAGGAGATGGAGGAAAAATATGTTGGTACATGTTGTTTCACTATAATTCATGAGATATGACTTGTGGAAGTTAGGGTTTATTAATAGTCCTAAAATCTGTTTCAAACAGGTCAATTTGGAATTTTTGCTATAACTTCTTTTCTGGGACTTTTAAGACTATGAAATTTCTAGGGATCTCAAGAGACATACAAAAGTAACTTAGGTAAAAATATCAGAATTTAGTTCGCTATACCTTCTGAGATATACCCTATGGAATTTGTGGTTTTTGAATGGTCCCAAAATCAGTTTCAAATAGGTCAACTTGGCATTTTCTTTATAACTTTTTTTTTCCGGGACTTTTGAAAATGTGAAATTTTCAAGGATCTGAGGAGACATACCGAAGTATCTCAAGTAAAAAATTTAGAATACCATTTCAAAAATTGGATACATGCCATGTTGTACAAGTTTGTTCTTGAGAAGTGGCCAAAAATAAAAAAATTTAAAAAGTTTCCATAAATTTCATTTGGAAATTCAAATTTTTTTAAACCTGGTGAAGGAAGACATAGCAAGCAAACTCAGTGAAGGTAATTTGAATGTTATCATATTTTGAAGAAGTTATATCTACTAAATTATAAATTTGTACTTGAGTGTTGGTGGTACTCAAACAAAGATATTGGTGTCTCTTGATAAGTTTGTTCTTACATACTAGTGTCTATGAAGATCTGTAAGAGTAGGTTGATGCCTAATAGGGTTTACACCAGTGGGGATTGGCTTCTCCAGTATGTTGTTGCCTATAAATAATTGTAACAGTAGGTTGGTTCCTACAAAGAATTATAAACAATATTTTTGTGGTTTTCTCTCGAAAGGGTTTCCATGTAAATTGTGTGTTCCATGTTCTACTATTAATATATCTCATATGTGATTTCTTTCATATGGTTGATGAATGTTTGAAAAAGTAAAGAAAAATTATCTTATACCGATTCACCCCCTCCCCTCAGTATAAGTGTGTTCTCAACATAAAATCCTTGACCTTTTCTTTGGACCCCATGGTAGGAGAAAATAACTCAACCATTAATGCCCCAATAGTGGGTTCCTCTCCAAACTCATCTAGAAAATCCTTTTGAAACTTGGTCCATTTTTTTATAGATCTAATAGATAGATTGAAATACCAAGTGGAGACTGAATTTTCAAAAGTATAAGGAAAAATTCAACACACCACATCCTCATGTTGTACATTCATTAACCTAATAACAATAATAAACTTCTTGATATAATATTCGGGGGATCGAGATGTTTCTAGGTCATATTTCAGAAGTAATTTCTCTGGATGTTCGGGTAAGTGGTGTAATAGACCAGGTTATTCCAAGGCATACCTATCCAACCGGTTATTACTTTCGTTATTATGTTTTATGTGGTTTGGCTCTTGGTATAATTCTTTTGACTCTGTACCTGATTCTTCTTATTAGGGTTATGAAAACCCCTGATTACTAGAATGATTGTTTGTAGGAGGAGTTATTGCAGGGGTATTAGAAATCAATCCAAAGGGATGATTAATTTATTGTAAGTCTAGATCCACTAGGTTTTCAACTGTGTGTACTAATGTATGTTCTTATGTAGACACAATGGAATCGACAACTCCCCTCCTTCGAGAAAGAAAAGGTGGTGTGGAAAGTTCCCCAATTTGTCTCGTGTATGATCTAGTGATACACCTAAAGGAATTTACTTCCTCATTCGATATCACATATGGTATTTTAGGATAATATACAGAACTCTCCTCAATCTGAGGTGAAGTATTTTCAATGGGTATACCTACAGGTCTTGGATTTTTTGTATGTGGGTTGTTTGTATGGCTTTCCATGCATCGACCCTTATTCTGGTGCCAATTCAATCGAAGGGGATGGATTCCAAATACTCAAAAATAGGGATTAAACCCAATGATAATTCCCAATTATACTTGTTCCTATTTGGTGTGGAATAATCCTCCAGGTTAATGGGTCGACAATCGTTTGATGGGATTTAAAATTTGTTTGATTTATCTCTTTCTCTTATGAATTTTAATGTTTTATGTATATCTACTATAGAAAGAAGTAAAGTAGAATGAAATTCCAAATATTCTTCCTAGAGGATAGCCTCCCAAGACAACAATGTAAAATTAATTCACAGAGTTGTGAAAAAATGTTCAATTCAGCTTCGCATTTTCATGGTAACTTATTTTCTGGGATGTTTCATATCATAAAATTTTGAGACGAAGGTGAGATATCTGGAAACATGTGATAAAAATTTCAGAAATTGGTTTTCTATACTTTCTGAGATATTCCCTCTAGAATTTAGGGAATATCTCAAAAAGTATAACAAACCAATTTCTGAAAGTTTTATTACAAGTTTCCAGATATCTCACCTTCATCTCAAAATTTTACTATATGAAACATCCAAGAAAATATGTTATCATAAAAATGGAAAGATAAATTGTAACTTAATTCACAACTCTCCCCTTTCAGAATGATATTCAATATTTTCTCATCTTTGTTTTGCAGAGATGTGGATTGGCGGTTTTGGAACAAACTTCTTGTCATTCCACAATCAACCTGACGTTGACTTGTACTCCTAAATGGAAACCATGGTTTGGATTGCAGGACCACCCTTTAGAATTATCCCCTATGCAACTTCAAATTCTGCAATTCTTATTGTTCTTCGATTCTGATGGATCATGATAAAAGTTACTAGTTTCCCCTCTAATTTATTTCTTCACCAAATTTAACTTCTTTGTGCCTTTTTTAACCTTCCAGTCAATATATTTATTTATTTTTTAAATATATATATTTCTTCTCTCTTGCAACCACACAAATCATAGATAGTCTCTCTTGCGACGCTCTTCCTAATATGTCGTTCTTGAGATGACTGTCCTTGTTAATATCTCTTGCTACAATCTTCCTAGTTTGTCTCTCTTGTGGAAATATTCCTCGGTTGTCGTTCCTAAGACGATCTTCCTCGGTTGTCATTCCTCCGATGATCATCCTAGTTCATCTCTCTTACAAAAATATTCCTTGGTTGTCGTTCCTACGATGATCTTCCTCGGTTTTCATTCTTGTGACGATATCCCTAGGTCATCTCTCTTGCAACGACTATGTAGGTTGTCTCTCTTGCGACAAATTTTGTAGGTCATCTCTCTTGCAACAACCTCTGTAGGTTGTCTCTCTTGTGACATTACTCTAGGTTCGTCACACATTCGACGAGATATGATGCAATGTTTGAGGGCCCAAGATTCGTTGCACTCTCCATGATATAACATTTCAAGAGCATGAAAATGGTTGTTGCAAAATGACCCAAATTTACTAGTGATTAATTGACAATGCATCTTTTACATGTCTGGAATATTGCAGTTGAAACACCACAAGGATTTGTGGTGCAATGGCTGTAAATGTTTCATCAAATAGTAGGATGAAACAATGAAATATTATGATAGTGGGATAATTGTAGTATTCTAGGTCACTAACATTTCCTCTAAGAGTGACAAATGTCCTCAATAATATGAAAATAGATATTATGTGTTTTTGAATGATATAATCGAGTGTGTCTTCAATTCCTTCAGATTATTTTGTTCAATGTCAAATGGTATAGGTTAAAAATGCATGAACATGATGAGGAAAGAACTTTTATTCAACATGCCAAGGGATTTTGGATGATTAAAACAATGGTTTTTGAAAAAGAAAATGACCACTATGTTTTTGCAAGTCAATGTGAACAAGTCTTTTACTCAAAGGTTCTAGGTAAGAGGGATTAGTCATTTGTTGTTAGATATGATACAATAGGAAGGCCAGTAAATTATAATGTAGATGAATAATATGATATTGAAGAAGAATATGATGAAGAGCTAGAGTAGGAATAATATGGGTCGACAGATGAAGAAGACAAAGAAGATGAACCAAGCGTAGGAGACAATGTGCCAGTTCTTGATAATGATATCAATGAAGATATGCTCAAAAATGGGATTGATGATGATGATGATATCATCAATCCTTTCAAAATTGATTCTAACCAGATGTTGATACAAATGTCGATTTGGATGATCAAGAAGAAGATAAAGAATAAGGATGATACAAATGTTGCATTGGATAAGGTATGACTAGATATTTTCATTTGTATGAATTGTTGGGAAGATTAATTGTTGTAATAAAGTCCCACATAGGTGTCAACCAGGTTCATAAAATAATGAATTACAGGAAAAGTATGTGCAGGAAAAGGACATAAGTGTATCCTATATTTTCTTTCAAGGAGAAAGAGATCGAGGTGACCTACAAATATTCATCAAGATAAAAAGAAACTTGAAAAAAAACAAACTCAATCCACTACTCCACACAAATAATCAATAATCAAACCAAAGAATCATTCTTCTATATCAAATGTCTAAATCCTATGCTATGTGTGAGAAGCAATCAACCTTTTAGAAGAACAATAAAGAAACAAGAAACTGATCAAAAATAGAATAGAAACTGACCTACAATAAGACTAACCATCTTTGAGAGTAATTCCTAGTGTCTAACCTACCCTTAACCTAAAAATTTTACTTCACTACAAGAATGACAGACTCTATGGTGCTACTTCATTCTTACTCATAGACAGTAAGTTAGAGTGTAGGGGAATGAATCTAAACAAGCCTTGCCAGAAATATTGACACTTCAATTGGTGGGTGAAGCAATGAGATAACACTACTCTGTAAAGAAGAATTACAACTACCAGTAAAGAATGTAAACACACAATTTTTACTCAATTGAAAATAAACTTTTGTCCCTTGAAATATCATCTTACTTTCACTAAAACACCTCTAGAGGACACACCGCACTCATCAAGAAGGAAACTGATGTAGGACCATCGCTCCATGTCAGCAGTGTGCCAGCCAGCCAACACATCTAGCATACATTTAATGGAGAAAGGGAGAGGCGCAACCCTCTCAATTTTGAAATTCAAAATTTCTATAAATGTTGTAAGGCTTTTAAAGTTAGACCACACCTTTGTACAGGTAGTGGTTGAGGTTTCCTTTAATGATCACCTACAACAATCCCATGACGTAGTCAGGACTGGGCATCCATTTATGTAATGTAGCCGTAGGAGCCACTCTGTGATAGCAATAGCTCAGAGACGGTGGTTGAGGATAAGCTCATGGGAAACCTCATTTTGTAATTAAGAAAATTAGAGTAGAGAGAGGAGGAGAGACCAGAGCAGAGAGGTCTTGAGAGAGAACTGAGACTTGTTACAATCCATCCTTTGTAAACATTTGTATAGACATACAGATTAATAGAAAATCAATTTTCTTGCACACTGTGTTTTTGACGTTTACATGTTTTTATGCATTTCATGTTTTAAATGCATAACTGGTGAAGCATTGCATAAGTTTCAATTTCTTCCTGTCTTGGAGTTTTCGAGTGCAAGGAGTGCACATAGTCTGCAAGGTGTGCGTTGACAGAGGTGAGACAACCTTCGGAAAGCTCAAGAGGGATAGCATTGAACCTTCATCAGCAGAGGTGCAAGGAGTGCACAGGAAGGAACTATGTTATGAGTTCAAGGAAGACAAAACTACTGAAAGTTATGTACAGCGCTTCCAAGAGGACATTGAGAGAGTGCATAAAGTGCACCAGAGAACTCTATTTCGAGTTCTGAGGAAAGGGAAGTATCGAAGAGAAGACACTCACAGAGTTGTTGAATACTCTGTAGGCTCTGCAAGATGTGCATTGAGTAGAATAACACCAAGTGGGTGTAGAGAGTTTTCTTTCCAAGAAAACTTCTCGGATCTGAGTTTAGAAAAATACTTAGTAGCACAAGGAGTGTGCGAGGGTGGACTTATTATAAGTCCCAAAGGTTAGGAGGAACAGTGCCTTTGTGAACAGAGCCACAAAAGAGAGGAGCAGAAGGTCAAGAAACCTTTCAGGGTTTTCTGAGTTGACAAAGCTCAAGAGGGACGGCGTTTCTATAACGCAAACGAGACCCAAAGGAACCAGGCTTGCAAGAGGAAGAGTCGAAGGCCGAGACCTTCGATACTTAGAAAATATTCTAAGTCTGGGAGAAGAATGAAGCCTAGAAGGAGAGTGCACAAGGAGGATGGATCTAAACCGTCAGATCTAGTGCCAGATACCCGACAACCGTTGGATCAGGCGAAGGCACACAGGGTTTAAACCCTTGGATATCCACACACTTCAGAGTTCAGGGTTTGGAGCGGCAAGGGATTTTGGATTCGCTGCATCACGAACTCCCAGTTCTTGAAATCGCATTAGCCATTGGATCTGGAGCGCAGTGGACCGAGAGCCACTGGATCACGGATACGTGCAAAGGAGGAGCACACATAAAAGGTGCACACAAGATCAGATCATGACCGTTAGATCTTGCGTAAAGGATCGATAGCCATCATATCCAAAAAGAGGAGAACGAGGTTTAACCCTTGTAGAAGCATCGCGTGCTTCCATCAAGGAGCACACGTGGAAAGCAGTCAAGGTTTCAGGAAAAGGGGAGAAAGATTTCAGTTCCAGGAGGACTGGGTCATTGATCTCTCAGAGGGAAAGATTTCGACATTTCGGGAACCGGGGGTTCGAAAGACAAAGGATAGGGGGAAACACTCGCATTATGGTTTCCCAAATCGTGAAAGCCGGTAGCGCTTTGTCATGGACTATCATTTTGGAATTTTGGGACCTGGGTGTTCAAGAGGCCAGGAGTCGGGAGACGTGGAGTCCCGACTCGCGTAGTCGCGAAAACCTGAAAGCAGACGACGCTAGAATAGCACGAGCTAGAGTCGTTAAGCCCTTTTTGGCATTTCAGTAACCAGGAGTTCAAGAGCGATGGAGTGATGGGACAAGGAGTCTCGACTCGCAGAATCACAAAATCGTGAATTGTGAAATCCAGAAAAGAAGACGTGGTCATGGATAGATTTCGGCATTCCGGGGTCCAGGAGTTCGAAGGACCAAGAACCGTCTACAGTTGGAATCATGAAATCGCGAATTCTGAAATCCCAAAAGAGGACTGTGGTCGCGGGTAATTTTCGGCATTTTGGTGATCAGGAGTTGGACGGACAAGGATTTTGGGAGAGCTCGCATGTAGGAGTCCTAAAACCCTGAAAACCAAAAGGTGTTGGTTTGAAACATGCAAGAGCGCCGAAAGCAGAGCGTGTGCATAGGTTTTCTCAAGGCCTATGCTAGAGGACAAAGGGACCTGTGGATTTGTTCAAAGGGTTCCAACAGGAGCCAAAGAGCTATTTCATCTCAGAAGAAGAATGATCCAAAGACTGAGAGGTCACAGACCCCTACTGAGGTAGGGGGTCTACACCAAGTGGTATCAGAGCCACTTTCTTTCTGTAGACTGTAGGCAGAGGGAGGCAGAGTAGATAAAGAAAATACTCTGATACACATCAAGTGGTATTGGAGAAAAAAAAATTCTATAGATTTCAGGAAAAAGATAAAGAGGAGACCATTACTTTGTTCACATACAAAGGAGAGATGGTGGGAGAATTCTAGTAACATCAAGTGGAATTAGAAGAAGAGATTCATCTGTATACAACAGGTGAAATAAGTAGGGTGTTAAAGCTCTGTGGTGATCATTGCAAGGTGTGCAACAAATGATAGACAACTAGGTGAGCTGTGGGAGGACATATAGATGCTCTCATACGTAGAGTGATCCATATGCTTGCCAGGAGGGAAGGTGAAAGATAGAAATGGCTACTGAAGGCCATGAGCATGGTGGAATAGGAGACCACGAGAAGATGAGTAAAGAAGATATTGACAAAGAAATCACTGAGATAAGGGCGAGAATGGAGCAGTTGACATTGAAGATGTAGCAGGAGGTAAAAGTACACTGGAGGTATGAATGGCCTCTGAACAGGAAAGACAAATGGCTTGTTCAAAAGATGTTGGCTAGGAAACAACAACAAGAGTTGAGGAAGTGGCTGAGGTATACTGAGAGCCTCAGTGACATATAGCTAGTTTGCATCTGTGAGCCGGAAGTTGGAGAAACTGTTAGTGATGAGGAAGAGGGATCAGTTTTAGATCTCATAAACTGTTAGGAGGGTAGGGATGAATTTTCTAATTTCCAAGTGGGAAATGAAATGAGGTCAATGGAGGATCTCATAGACTGTCAGGAGGACAGCCATGGAAATTCATATTTCCAGGTGGGCAATGGTATGAGATTAATAGAGGATCTCATAAACTGCCAGGTGGGAAGAATTGGACTTTCAAGTTGTCAGGTGATCAATGGAAAGAAATGAGTGGAAGGTCTCGCGTATTGCCAAGGGGGAAGTGGTGAAAGTTCAGATTTCCAAGAGGGTAATGACATGGGGTCAAACGATCTCACAGACTTCTAGGTGGGCAGTAGAAAATTCCCAAATTTCCAGGTGGGCAAGGGGAAAGAGATGATACTATCTAAAAGTCTCATGAACTCAAAGGAGAGTTTAGATCAGCAAGGAGTGATGATAGGAGAGAATCAAAAGAGAATTCTGATCATTGGAGGAATAGAGGTGTTCCTACCAAGCATCCCATTTGAGGCCAGAGCATGTTTCACGGATGCAGTAACAGCAGGAGGACAGCCAGCAGAAACTTTCATGGAGGAAGAAATGAAATAGACACTGACATTTTCCCAAGAAGCAAAAGATGAGCATTCAACAGAATGGCTCAAAATTTCCGGCCAGGAAGATGGATAGAAAATCACTGCAGTACTGGAAGTTGCAGAAGAAGAAGAATAAGAGAAAGCAGACAACATGGATTTTTCTGACCTGTCTGAAGAATTGGAAGCCTTGGAAAGGAGGGTTATGGTGAAAAGTTTTCACATACAAGAGGCTAAGTTGGAAGCAAGTAGTGGAGCATACCAGCCTAGGGAGAAGCTAGAAGAAGTTGGAAGTTTTCCAGGAGGAGAAATGGCAACGAAAGAACTGCCACAAGAAGAAGATGAGAAATAGTTCAATGAGGAGACTGCAGGCTAGAGTCTGCAGTAGAGTGGCCACTTAGTGATGCAATGAGAGATAAATATAGCAGGGGAAATCGAGCAGATCTTCCCATTGAGAAGACAGAAGTGAAACAGAGAAGATTGCTTACAAAGAGCCAGCCACTGGAGTAGTTGAACAAGGTAATTGAAGAAATCAGAAGGTTGATGTTGAGTTCAGTAGAAGAGACTGCCAACAATGAGAAGCTAAGAAGAAGGGAGCCTACAAGAGCAGTAGGGAAACAACAGTAGCAACAGTGAAGCAGAGGAGCAGATGGATAGCTCCAAGGGAAAGTTTGGGATCCAGGTGGATTTCAACACTGGAGAAGAGGATCTCATGATCAAGAGATCATGATTTTTCTAGCTGAGGAGTATGATGTAGGAGCATCGCTCTATGTAAACAGTGTGCCATCTAGCCAGCACGTCTAGCACGCATTTAATGGAGAAAGGGAGAGGTGCAGCCCTCTCAATTTTGAAATTCAAAATTTCAATAAATGTTGTAAGTATTTTAATGCCATACCACGCCTTTGTATAGGTAGTGGTTGAGGTTTCCTTTAATGGTCACCTATAGCAAGCCCAGGATGTAGTCAGGACTTGGAATCCATTTATGTAATGTAGTTGTAGGAGCTTCTCTGTGATAGCGATAGCTCAGATAAGGTGGTTGAGGATAAGCTCATTCGAGCCCTCATTTTGTAATTAAGAAAATTAGAGTAAAGAGAGGAGGAGAGACCAGAGCAGAGAGGTCTCGAGAGAGAGATGAGACTTGTTACAATCCATCCTTTGTAAACATTTGTATAGACATACAGATTAATAGAAAAGCAGTTTTCTTGCACACTGTGTGTTTGAAGTTGACATGTTTTTATGCATTTCATGTTTTAAATGCATAACTGGTGAAGCATTGCATAAGTTTCAATTTCTTCCTGTCTTGGAGTTTCTGACTGGAAGGAGTGCATATAGTCCACAAGGTGTGTGTTGACAGAGGTGAGACAACCTCAGGAAAGCTCAAGAGGGATAGCGTTGAACCTTTATCAGCAGAGGTGCAAGGAGTGCACATGAAAGAACTATATTTTGAGTTCAGGGAAGACAAAACTACTGAAGGTTCTACAGAGATCTGCCAAGAGGGCATGTAGTGAGTGCATAGAGTGCACCAGAGAACTCTATTTCGAGTTCTAAGGAAAGGGAAGTTTCGAAGAGAAGACACTCACAGAGTTGTTGAATACTCTGTAGGCTCTGCAAGGTGTGCATCGAGCAGAAGAACACTAGGTGGGCATAGAGAGTTTTCTTTCCAAGAAAACTTCTCGGATCTGAGTTTAGTGAAATACTCAGTAGAATAAGGAGTGTGCAAGGGTGGACTTATTCTAAGTCTCAAAGCTCAGGAGGAACAGTGCCTTTATGCACAGATGCACAGAAGAGAGGAGCAAAAGGTCGAGAAACCTTTCGGTGTTTTCTGAGTTGACAAAGCTCATGAGGGATAGCATTTCTATAACCCAGATGAGACCCGAAGGAACTGGTCTTGCAAAAGTAAGAGTCGAAGGCCGAGACCTTCGATACTTAGAAAATATTCTAAGGTCGGGAGAAACATGAAGCCCAGAAGGAGAGCGCGCAAGGAGGATGGATATGAAACGTCATATTTAGTGTCAGATACCCGACAACCATTGGATCAGGCAAAGGCGCATGGGGTTTAAACCCTTGGATATCCACACACTTCAGAGTTCGGGGTTTGGAGTGGCAAGGGATTTTGGTGTTGCTGCATCGCGAACTCCCGGTTCACGAAATTGCACCAGCCGTTGGATCTGGAGCCCAGTGGCCCGAGAGCCACTGGATTACGAATACATGCACAGGAGGAGCACACATAGGAGGTTCACAGAAGATCATATCATGACTGTCAGTTATCACGTAAAGGATCGATAGCCATCGGATCCAGAAAGAGGAGAATGAGGTTTAACCCTCATAGAAGCATTGTGACCATCCATCAAGGAGGACACGTGGAAAGTGGTCAAGGTTTTGGGAAAAGGTCCGAAATATTTTGGTTCTAGGAGGAATGGGCCAGTGATCTCTTAGAGGGAGAGATTTTGGCATTTCAGGAACCAGGGATTCGAAAGACAGAGGACAGGGGGAAACACTCGCATCACGGTTTCCCGAATCGCGAAAGTCGGTAGCGCTTTGTCATGGACTTTCATTTCGGTATTTCAGGACCCGAGTTTTTGAGAGGCTACAATTTGGGAGACGTGGAGTATCGACTTGCGAAGTCGCGAAATCCCGAAAGTAAACGACGCCAGAATAGCACGAGTTAGAGTTGTTAAGCGCTTTTCATAATTTTGGCAATTGGGAGTTCAAGAGAGAAGGAGTCATGAGACAGGGAGTCCCGACTCATGGAATTGTGAAATCATGAATTCCAAAATCTCGAAAAGAATATGTGCTCATGGATAGATTTCGCCATTTCGGGGTTCGGGAGTTCGAAGGACCAAGTACCGTCTGCAGCTAGAATCACGAAATCGTGAATTTCGAAATCCTGAAAGAGGACTGTGGTTGCAGGTAGTTTTCAGTGTTTTTGTGACTAGGATTTGGAGGGACAAGGAGTTTGGGAGAGCTCACATGCAGGAGTTCTGAAACCCTGAAACCCAAAAGGTGTTGGTTCTGAACAGGCAAGAGCGTCGAAAGTGGAGCGCATGCATCGGTTTTCTCAGGGCCTGTTCCATATGACAAAGGGACCTGTGGATTTGTTCAAAGGGTTCCAACAGGATCTGAAGAGCTATTTCGGCTCAGAAGAAGAACGATCCAAAGCCCGAGAGGTCACAAACCTCTGCTGAGGTAGGGGGTCTACACCAGAAACTCAAATCACAAAGATAGGCTCATATTAATAACTTGAAGATCTATGCCCTTAATACCACAAAATCAGAATATGGAGGTATCAACTAAATCCTTTGTGAATAGACTCCAATCTATGAATAGTCTAAAGATATTTTAAGTTTCTTGATATGTGACCGGGTAATCACAAAGATTTTATCAATGCTTGATATTAATCCTTATTATTTAAGATAAGCAAAAGAGTCAAATCCTTAAGCAGATGAGAGTTACAATATGATCATTCCTTTCATTCCAGATCTTCGACTTTTATCATAAAAAGGTCTTTATTAACCAGATTCAATGCTATAACTTATTTTAATACAAATCCAAGTTGACACACACAGTGGGTAATTTTAGTGTCTTGTTTCAGTTTAGTTGTTTGATCATATGAGATTTATATTTATTAATAAGTGTGAGGTATTCAGATCAGACATTCATGGTTGTGTAATATACCAATAAATCATTGAACGTTTTTGGATTTCAAGCTTATACAACAAGGAGGTATGCTTCATCAAGATGCAGATATTATCATTCATTCACACATCTATATTTATATATGAAAATATTCTATTGTACTAACGGCAGTTCAATCTATAACACATGGAAATCCACAATGAGAAATGAGTACATAGAAGTTAAATAAAATATACAATTTAGAAATCACTCCACACAATTATATACATGAACACAACTACAACACATAAAGAAGAAATAATATACAATTAACTCAACTTACTAGGGGAGGTGGGCCCTCACCTTCCAAAGTAGTGAGTGGAAACATATTCAGTAACTCACAGATATACAAAAAAAATAGAACAAATTCATATTCATATTAAATGGAAATCTTTAACCAGCTTACAACATATTCATCGCAGTATTGAGAACGAAAGTAACATAGGTTTCTATTATGTTCAACAAAAAGTATCTTAACTTGTATACAGAGCAAGACCATCTATATATCAAGTTTTGAGCATTTATAATATTACATATTCCTCCCCTTTTCTTGTGGAACTAGGGGGTAAAAATGACTATCAAACTGAAGGATATCACTTGCCAGGATTTCCTTTATCCAAGGTTACAATATTAGGAGATCGACTTGACAAACTAGATATCATTACTGCTCTACATTTTGACCCTGATATGATGTTGTGTTGGAAGATATGCCCATGGGTTGTCTTGAAGTTTCGTGTAATGCATATGGACGGTGGGTGAAAATAAAACAGTCAACACCCATCCTAATGGTGACAATAACAATACCCATATCGCCAAATACATTCTAGGCATGCGTGGATAGGAGAAGCCACAACCTCGGGTACCATAATACCTGCGTTGGTACTGAAATGCTAGGAATAGTGTAGGAATAGTTTTTATAGTAAAAAGGTGAGTATACTTTCATCATTGGTAAAATATAGATAAAGGATCCTAATTAATTCATTAAGAACTCGGAAAATACCAAAATAAACAACTTTTACCTCATGCTAAAATCAAGATATTAGGCGGGAAAAAAGGGTAAAAATAAGACACAATGAGTTGGATTTTGATGCCTAGGTGGGGAATAAATGGCCGAAAGAAGTGTATGCTGAGTGAAACAATGCTATCGCAAAATTACCCCCACACCTAATCATTTGCATGTCCTCATGAAAAGATATCACAAAACTGTTCAAAATTGAAATATATACCCTCTTCAACCACTAAGAGATCATGTAGATCAATATGTTGAGGCCTGATTTCTTATTTTCCAACTTGTCACTCCTCCTTGGTTGCTATGGCTGAAGCATTTTATGCATCTTCTTGTTGATTTTTTTAGTTTCTGATTGAAGTTTCTCAATTTCTTCCTGAAATTTCTTGCTCTTCCCTTTTAATTGTTGATTTTCTCTTTCAATATACCTATTTAAAAAAGACAACTCTAGGACTTCATGTTCCATCTTTTTAATTTTCCTTCTTCTCTTCATGAGTTTCTTCTACAGAGGATTTTCAATAAAAGACTTGTTTATGGGACCCAAATCCCTTGACTCAATAGTAGGAACCAAACTCTCCATCGAGGCCCAATTAGACTCTACAGCATTTAAAATGGAATGGTTCTCCAGATCTTGCGATCTGGCCAATTCATCGATGGGATTTGTGTTTCTTTGTGAAGGATCTTCCTTCATTTAGGACTATTGTCTTCTGTATTGTCTCTTGGGTGGGTCTCATATGAGAGATACAAGCTGGCATAAACCAAATTGACAATTAACAGGATTAATTTTTAACTACTAGGGAAGAGGTTAAGCTTGGGATAACCCGCTTCTCAACACGCAGATAATTACTCTATACCACAGGCCTAGTACTAATACATTAACCATGTGAGCATCCAATTATTATATGAGAAACTAACTATCAAAAAGAAAGCACATATGTAATAAGATAATGGCAAGCAAAATAATTCATCTACCATAACCATGCACCACATAATAATACAATGATTTATCTTCATCATTAAAGCAAAGAACATCAAGACATTGCACGAGATAACTTGACAACATAATTAATTGCTCTTACTCATTACTGCACCATTCATGAAATAGGATAGGAAGTATTTCTTCTCCAAGTCCAATCACATGCATCTGATGAAAATAGTTTGTCTTTGGTCCAGAAGGACTTCTCAATTTGTAGCAGTCTCAAGATAATTCTTAACAACAAAAAATAAAGAGTTATTACAACAACCATCGACCCTTTGCTAATTGGTCGATGTCGTTATTTATAATATAAAGTTTTAACCGATACTAATGGATAATTGTAGTTTAAACAAAACAAAAATTTCCACGTGGCGTTATCTTCTAGCAACTTCTTTAACAGTCGTCTTGAGATACTTCTTGGAAAGGATGATTTCTCTTGTATTCAGTCCATCTGACAAATAATTTTTTACAAGTTTGGGTGCATGGGAATCTATGTTGTTCCATCGGGGTCGCATATATTCCCCTGATGTCTACCGTGTGCGCCCGATACTTTACTAAGATGGAGTTCAGCTATTGTAGCATGGATCAGGCTTTGATCGAATGTTCTGCGAATTGTTGTACTTGCCATGGCTTCGCATCGGCTATTTCTGCGAGCTCTTTGGTCCATAACGCATATTGTTTGGCAAGTCACTTGACCACATCGCTCAGTTCAATGAAATTATCTGGGGTTCCAAACTCAGGGAACTTGGCATCGTATATCGCTCTGTCGATCCTTCTTTGGTGTTTCTTTTGAGTTCATCGGTGAGATTGTGGAGCAAGCTTTTCTCAGTGATTGGGGAATCCTTCCTATGAAGCTCGTTATTCTCGATCATTCAATACTTACATAATCTTGGTTGCTCCTTTGAATTACTTGCGATGTATTTTATCCATGTCGTCGCTCCTCTTCATTTTAAACAACTCATGTCATCGTGCCAAAGCATCGAAAATCCAGTACAGTGGATACGAGTGTTGGAACCGTCAAAGTAGCTGCTCGACCTTTGGGACTAGGAAAAGACACCAGGGTTGAGCATGCACATGTATGCTCCTAGAAGGTCAAATACCGTAGTAAGGAATTCATTAAATGCCACCAGAATCCGTATTACCAAGTGTGTCAACTATCATTCGTCAATAATGGAAGCTCGGGAGTTTAAAGAGATTGGAATGATCGTACTGCACATTCTCTGCAACTCTGATCGACTGTGCTTTAAGCCCTTTGGATTACATCTAATGATCAGCTGTGACATGTTAAGTCTTCAAGGAATATTGTCATGAAGCGTGAGTGTTATTTTGGCATTCTCTGGTTTGTTGCTTTGTTTGGCTATAAATTCTAGGAATTCTATGGGGAATTCCATGCATAAGTCAAGTTTATGCTTCTGTGATGCCAATATTGTGTGTTTATTCAGGAGAAACTCAGTGTAGTGGTTCTTTATTACCTGCGGGCATCCAAGCCACCACGTTCTTGCATTATGGGATCCCATCCTAACAAGGGAAGGGGTTTACAAGGTAGCTGGAATGCCAGATCTGAGCCCCAACGTGCCTGGGATTCATTCTCATTAGCTCCTAATGTCCTCGAAGCTTCAACAGGAGGTACAAGATTTCATTCAGATAGGGTGTCAAAGCCTCTAGTGGAGGTTGGGGTGGAGAGAAGTACATCTACAGCAGGTATGTTGGAGACCGAACAACCACAGGAGCGAACAACACGGAGAAGAGGGAGGCCTAGGAAAGACACGGGGAAAAGGGAGGAAGACTGCCCCCAATATGAGCTAAGTATACATCCCGCCACTGAGGGGTCTACGACGCTTACTTACCGGTCGGGGCTTATGGGGACTGGTATTAAAGGAAGCAGGGAATGAAATGGGTTCTCTTGTTAAGAGTTCCATCCAGCCGATAGAGTAGGCCCAACATGCTATAGTTGAACTCTACCAAGACAATAGAGAGTTGCGGAGCCAGTTGGCGGTGAAGAACCAGGAGGTATCGACGTCAAAGGGTCGCAGAGGAAGCACAGTTTGGCTCCAGATACAACTTTGAGAAGCTCAAGACACAATTGTGCAATTGCGTGAGGTGCAGAGGATGGCAACGAAAGAGGGAAAGGAAACGTTACAAGACGCGAGAAGTAGTCTGGGAGAAGGTGTGCGCATAGGAGATGCATAATGGGCAAGCCTTTGATTTTCGTTCTGCGAAGTGACGCTTAATATTTCTTCTCTTTTGTAGTAAGGATTTTGTACTTTCACTGTGACTGGGCTGGTTAGTAAATATGTCGATGATATATATTTGTATGTAGCCCAAGTTTGGCGGGAAATTTTCTAATTATATGAAAACTCAAAGATTCTTGAATGTATCCCATTCCCTTTTGAATGTAAATTAACTACGTTCTTTTATATAAGTTTTTGTGCAAATTACATGACTTTATAATTGTTATTTTTTTGCAATGTGAATTTGTTGATATGTTCTCTCTAAAACTTCCGATATTGATTGATGTTGACGTGGCTTATCACCTCGGGGTTACTTAAATTATTTGAACACACGATTTAGCATTCAGATGGTGGGTAAAGATTGCACTTAGGGGATCTAATTATGTTGAAATAACTAAAAATATATTGCGACCACCTATACTTGGGTGGCATCGGGGATTGACAATTCAAAATGTAAAATTTAATGTGTATTTTATTTTGTGATTCCTCGATGCCAAAATTGTGTCGGGTGTTGGAAAATGGTGATACCACTTTTCCCTTTGCTCGATGCTTACCTTTTCATTTTCCTACTGAAACTGAAAGGATCAGTCTTTGGCAATACCTTTGCCGAAGTTCAATCGTAAAAGAAAGACTTTCATCTGCCGACACCAATCAAGATCGGCGTTTGGTTGTTTTAAACTTCCCAAACAATTTTCATCACCTTTAATGTTTACCAATGTCGAACTCCTAAGTGCGTCGAGAAAGATTTAGTGTGTTGAGTCCTTAAGGAGATTTTTAAGGACCCTTTAACAATTAAGATGATTCTTTTTTGTATGTTCAGGCAAGCTTTAGAAAATTCAAACATGAACATAAAAATAAGTGCAAGTATCAGTTTCATACTAAAGGAAAAACAAACAGTGTAAAGGATCAAGTGGTACCCAAAATTAAAAAATGAACATAGAATTTTAGGGT
>ML863877.1:0-17487 GCA_009831015.1 Picea engelmannii | reverse complement strand
CCTTTGGAGGCTTGTAGTCTTCTATTGGAGCATTTTGTAGCAGCTTCTATTGTATTTATTGTAGCCATCTGTTGAGCATTCCAGATCGACCTCACTCTTGTAGCAGGTTCTTATTATTATGAATAAAGATCAGATCTGAATCATTGTTGGGTTGTCTATTACATTGTTGGTCTTTCTTATGGTTGAGGTATGTTTCATTGCTTTATCTTCATATATGTTGCTGCAAACACACACTAAACTCATCAGTAAAACCCTAAGTGCAACCTAAAGGATCACAGTAAACAAAGTGTTTGACGAAATGCCAGAACCCGAAAAAGTTTAAAATTCATGCAAAACATGATGTTCCCTGCCTATTGGATTGGGAACATTACAGTGGTATCAGAGCTTAGACTCTTGCCATCCTGAGGGGTCTTCCATAAGGAGAAATGGATATGGTATACTTTGCTAGCGAGACGGATAGACTGGAAATGCGCTCCTCCATACTAGAGTTGATGGCCAACATAAAACAAAATGGAGAACAGATTAGACAAATGGAAAAGGGAATAGCTAATGGATGGAAGGAAGAACAGAGCATTCCTACACCCATTAGGAGCAGGCAACGTTGCTACAATTGCAAAGTGCCTTGGGAACTAGATCATAGGTGTAGGGGTAAGGGTCAGAAGCACATTATTGAGGTGCACTATGACAATGAAGATGATATATGTGAGGATGGAGCGATAGATGCTTATTTGGAGAAGTCTGATGATGATAGTGACTCTTGCACAGAGGCTAGTGATCCTTGCACACTTGCGGAGGATAGTGATCCTTGCACATTGGAGGGACAGTTGGATGGACAAGATGATAGCACCGGTGTTTCAGCAGACACATCATATACTATTGATGACCTTACACCTCAGTAGAGTGGTGACACTAGTGAGGATTCACACGTGTTAGCACCTAGATATGACGAGCTTCCCTTGTTGACCATGACACATCTGTCATTTTTCCAGACACCTATGAAAACCACATCACATGAGGATAGCAGTGGCATGTCAGATATGATGGAGGAGTCGTACGTGAGAGATACACACCAGAGACACATGGATCCACAGATCTAGGATGAGATATATGACGTGCAGATAGTTGATCCTACACTCACATATCAGCATGAGGAGATTAAGTCACAGCTTTTGGAGACTCCATTAGTTGAGCATATTGTGGAGACTGACAGGTTGATGGGGTACTTACTTCCAAGATCGGCATGCATTGATGAGGATTCACTCTTTATTAGTCAGGATGACCATAGCACGTGTCTGGACACATCTATATGGGATCCAGGTGTAGATGATAGTAGCAGGGTGAGTGCACAGGAGGATACCACTGCTCATACAGGATACAATGTGATTCAGAGGGAGATAGCATCTAGTGTTGAGGTGCAGTGGCATACAGGAGGACCCAGTGGCACAATAGACAGTGGGCAATTCAACACTTTATCTTCTGCAGAGGGTGTTGTTGGGGATTCCAGTGATGGCACTAGCAGTGAGAGACGTGAGGTGGCACCTCAACATGATTGTGATCAGGAGTCACACCACTTAACAAGGCAGCTGAGTCAGTGAGGATATGATCATGGCAGCCACTAGGTGTTTTGACGACACACATGCATTGGTGGCCGATTACTGTTGGAGGGCATCGGTGGCACATGGTAGTGTAGATGAGGGATTTTCCATGGATGACCTTCATACCCTCAGGGAGAGAGTGTCTATGATGAGGACTGACTACCAATAGTTGTTGACAGACAGGGACTACCTCTTGGGGATTGGTGAGATGTATCACAGGGCCTTGAGGGAGCAGGAGTTGGAGGTTGACCGACCCACTCCGGAGTTGGAGGGCACTTGAGGATTCTTGAGAGGCACACAGACAACCCTTCAAGAGTCAGAGTTCAGATCAGAGGAGCTTCTTGAGGAGATTCGTTAGAGATCCACTTCATCTATTCTAGTGGACAGTCAGATATGTCCTTCGGTCACATGGCTAGAGGATGTTGGTGGTCTAGCAGAGGAGCACCAGTTGATGGAGGACACTTCCATTTGTGTCTCGAGAGTGGTTGACCTTCAGGTAGAGGTTGAGCCAGTAGTACGCCCAGGATCTATGATGTAGCAGGAGTATACGGGAGATGACATGAGTATGCAGGGGCATATAGTTATGAGTGATAGTTCACAGAGACATGCCAAGATATGTAGTCAGATTCAGACGGATGTATTGGATTGCAGGGAGGAGACACACTTAGGGGAGTATACAGATTTCACTCCTTTTCAGCAGCACATAGTTATGAGAGAGCACCTTCACCATATCAGCAGTTGCATGGGAGATGAGGGATGGAGGTTGGTTAACCAACAGTTGGAGGAGTTACTTCCGGTTGTACTGGATGGTTGGGATTCGATGAAGACTACATGCGAGTATTCATCATGGATACCGATGGACGAGCTTCTGATCGAATCCTTGGGATTGACCAAAGCATGTGATATCTTCTAGTCCTATAGTGAGCTGCAGATTTTTCTGCTAGCCTTTCCTGACACTTTTATCATAGACAACAGCATGAGCAGAGATAGACAGTGGCTGAGGACATGGGGAGTGGCTAGGCCAAGACCACCTAACATGAGTATTTTTGCGGCATCCAACCGGTTAGAGGTGGATCGTCATAGGTAACCAGTTGAGACTTGGTGCGTGATGGTGAGCATCACAGGACAGGTGATAGAAGATGAGCACAAAGGGCTTCCGACAGTGATCAGTCTCACACAAGAGAAGTTAGAAAATATTGGGAGTGATAAACTTCCAAGTTTGCCATGGGATCTCAGAGTTCATTTGGGTAGCGGGATGTTTCACTACATGATGACCAGGGTTGCACCAGAAAGCGACATACTCCACCTTGGGTTGGGTTGGAGTGGGCCTGCAGGGACTTTTCCTATGGAGCGCGTTAGTTTCTCCTTCTTGATCATCATGATTGAGCATGGAGATGGTTGGGCAGGTACTACTCCCACAGAGATATTTTTACAGATGTAGCTTCTGGACAGTGGCCCTGAGGGAGCACTAGACAGCAGGTCCAATTGCCACAAATATTTCATCTTGAGGATCCAGTAGATATACAGGGAGTAGTCAGGCATGATCAACGTAGTGCAGTGCCAACATGGGACCCAGGGATTGCAGGGTTGAGCATTCCACTGACTGACAAGGGCGAGTGGACCTTTGTAGGTGAAAGTTGTTTCGACTTTCCATTGAGCTTCAATATTGAGGAGGGCACATCACTTGAGGGTGTCTCACGGAGGTCTTATAGTACCTCATGCTGGCATCAGCATGTGCAGTTGACGGAGGTCGTGTTGATCTTGGTAGTTTCTTAGAGGATGGACTCATTCCGGGATGAGGCCACGTGTCATGTGTAGGAGATTCACGAAGTTGATATATTTCAGGACTATGCTTCACCATGTATTTCAGTTCATTTCCTGATATGGGACCCAGGGTGTGGAGTGTATGATAGTTCATCTTTGGATGGGACCTACTGTGTGTCCCACAGGTGGACATGGGACCCCGGTATTGTATTTGGATGGGTTCAGTTATTGCTTGAGGACAAGCAATTTTCTAGCAGGGAGGACTGTAATGTCCCCACTTTGGGACATCGTGGTATTACACAGTGTTATGATGACCAGGGTAGCCAATTGGAGATTATAGCAAGTACAGGAGCTATTGAGGGATATTTTGGGGTCCGGCTTGCATCGCTCATCATATTTCATCATTATGATCCATTCCACACAGATTGGCTTTGGTTCTGTTGCATTCCGACGATTTCCATGATTTTGAGTATTTTGCGCTATAAGCTAATTAAATTCACTGAAGAGGTCAATTTGGGCACAATACTTGGAGGAACCTCTCAATGTAATAGCTCATTGGAATCAAGAGGAACGACAGTACAGGATAGGATGATGAGAAGTGACTTTCGGTGGCCAGGGAAGCCACAAGGAGAGATAAGGTGTTTTTCAAAGGTAAAAAGGTTAATTAATTAATTAATAATTAATAAAATGAAAGCCACTTTGGAGGGACAAGGTGAGCAGGAAGTATAAAGGAGAGGCAAGGGCCTCTATTCTCTCATTTCATTCATGTATGATTATCATTTTGATATTTGACTTCTAGCTAGAGAGCCCATACCTTGGGGGTTTTGAGGGTTTTGACTTAACAAACCCTAGAGGACGATTGAGTGGTGAAAGATCCCACCTAGCTTGTCCCAAGCTTGGTCTTGGGGATGCAATACTCCCCACACCATTCTAGTTCAGATCTACTTAGTGCAGGAGGGTTCTACACCAACCACAGGCACAGGAAGAGAGGGAGGGCGCACCATTGGGGGTTTCCAGCAAGGGGGGTGCACCATCCATTGAGGGAAGTTCATTGCAGGTGATTGGCATGGCTTCTGGAGATTCTAGCACCTGGGTTTTCATTGCAGGGTCTTGGACATCAGATATAGTCCATTTAGGAGGAATCTTATGTGCCATTTGATTTATTAGATGCATGGGACGAATTGGAGGAGAGGAGAAAACTTCAGAAAATGGTTTTATTCATTTGCTAGCCCAGATCTTCACTATTTCGCTTAGGACTTCACCAGTGAGGTAACTAAGCCCCGATCTATCATTCTAGTGGTTTTGTGGAACATTTGGAGGCATCTAGGAGGGAGGTCGAATTATCTAGGGTTTCAGGCATCCAGGGGAGCGCACCATTCCTTGGAGGGAAGTTAGATCTATGGGTTTGAGAGGGATTTTGAGGATTTGAGAACTTGGGTTGTTCTTTCATTCACCCGATCTATTGTTTGGCATATTTACTGGAGGGTTTGGACATCTTTGGCAGCAGGGACGAATTGTTGAGGCTATTCAGTGTTCCAGCAGAGCGTGGCATCTTCGAGCTTGGGGGTTTGGCACTTCATACGACCCATATATATTCTTGCATTGGTCTTCATTGAGTATTCAACCTTTGGAGGCTTGTAGTCTTCTATTGGAGCATTTTTTAATAGCTTCTATTGTATTTATTGGAGCCATCTGTTGAGCATTCCAGATCGGCCTCACTCTTGTAGCAGGTTCTTATTATTATGAATAAAGATCAGATCTGAATCGTTGTTGGGTTGTCTATTACATTGTTGGTCTTTCTTATGGTTGACGTATGTTTCATTGCTTTATCTTCTTATATGTTTCTGCAAACACACACTAAACTCATCAGTAAAACCCTAAGCGCAACCTAAAGGATCACAGTAAACAAAGTGTTTGACGAAAATCCAGAACCAAAAAAAGTTTAAAATTCATGCAAAATGTGATGTTCTTGGCCTATTGGATTGGGAACATTACAATGGTATCAGAGCTTAGACTCCTGCCAGCCTGAGGGGTCTTCCATAAGGACAAGTGGATATGATATACTTTGCTACCATCAAAATCGCATCATCCTTGGCTGGGGCGTGTTCTTCATCTCCTAAACTCGATTGGTTATCAATTGTGGCTGAGTGTAGTTCTGCTGGTCGTTTTTCTCTGCTGCTGTGTGTTCATTGGAGGCTGGCCGTGTCTCTCTTATCCACGCGTGGGGTGTTCTTTGTGGCTGCGTGGAGGCAAGGGATGCATTCCCTTTTGGTTGTTGCGTGCTCATCTTGTGGCTGCGTTTGGGGTGGCTGCTAGTCAATCCCTCCCTCGTGGATGTCTATTATAATGCAGTAAGTTTGGTTACTAAGTTGGGCTGCCATCACACTCAAAACAAACAGCAAATAAACATTGCCTGGGTCGCCCCTTCATCAACTCGTGGGGGACAATTTCTGGTCGTTTCTTGTGGCTGTGAGAGCTGAGTGGATCCCTTTCCTACTACAGCAGACATCCTCACCACTGTAAGAGGTATTCCTATCACATTGAGTGTTATTAACTCAGCTACATTATTCAATAAAAGACAGCCAATATTCAGTTCATTTGCTGCTTCATATGTGGTTGTTTTATTATATTTTTTTATGGGTTTTGTTGATATCAAATTAACACATTGGGCACTTCAATTGGGAGGCATAAGGTGATACAAAACCACTAAAACAACCAGCAAAACAAAACAATCCGCTACAATCCAACCCAAACTTCACCTACAGCCATATGTACTGATGCATGCCAAGTGTTTGACGAAAGTCCAACACTAGAAATAGAAGAGTTTCCTCAAAATTTACAACTTAGATTATTTCAACAGACAACCCTTCAAGAGTCAAAGTCCAGATCAGAGGAGATTCGTTAGAGATCCACTTCATCTATTCTAGTGGATAGTCAGATATGTCCTTCGGTCACATGGCTAGAGGATGTTGGTGGTCTAGCAGAGGAGCACCAGTTGATGGAGGACACTTCCATTTGTGTCCCGAGAGTGGTTGACCTTCAGGTAGAGGTTGAACCAATAGTATGCCCAGGATCTATGATGCAGCAGGAGTATACAAGAGATGACATGAGTATGCAGGGGCATACAGTGATGAGTGATAGTTCACAGAGACATGCCAAGATATGCAGTCAAATTCAGACGGATGTATTGGATTCCAGGGAGGAGACACACTTAGGGGAGTATACGGATTTCACTCCTTTTCAACAACACATAGTTATGAGAGAGCACCTTCACCATATCAAAGTTGCATGGGAGATGAGGGATGGAGGTTGGTTGACCAACAGTTGGAGGATTTACTTCCGGTTGTACTGGATGGTTGGGATTCGGTGATGACTATAGGCAAGTATTCATCATGGATAACGATGGACGAGCTTCTGGTCGAATCCTTGGGATTGACCAAAGCATGTGATATCCTCCAGTCCTATAGTCAGCTGCAGATGTTTCTGCTAGCCTTTTCTGACACTTTTATCATAGACAACATCATGAGGAGAGATAGACAGTGGCTGGGGACATGGGGAGTGGCTAGGCCAAGACCACCTGACATGAGTATTTTTGCAGCATCCATCTGGTTATAGGTGGATCATCATAGGCAGCCAGTTGAGACTCGGTGCATGATGGTGGGCATCATAGGCCAGGTGATAGCAGATGAGCACAGAGGGCTTCCGACAATGATCAGTCTCACACAGGGCTAGTTAGAGGAGATTGGGAGTGATAAACTTCCAAGTTTTCCACGGGATCTGGGAGTTCATTTGGGTAGCGGGATGTTTCACTACATGATGACCCTGGTTGCACCAGAGAGCCACATACTCCACCTTGGGTTGGGTTGGAGTGGGCCTGCAAGGACTTGTCCTATGGAGCGTGGCAGTTTCTCCTTCTTGATCATCATGATCGGGCATGGAGATGGTTGGGCAGGTACTACTCCCATAGAGATATTTTTACAGATGCAGCTTCTGGACAATGGCCCTGAGGAAGCACTGGACAATAGGTCCAATTGCCAGAGGTATTTCAGCTTGAGGATCTAGTATATATATAGGGGGCAGTCAAGCATGGTTGACGTAGTGCAGTGCGAACATGGTGAGTTTCGACAGAGACTAGCATGGGAGCCAGGGATTGCATGTTTGAGCATTCCACTGACTGATAGGGGCGAGTGGACCTTTGCAGGGGAAAGTTGTTTCGACTTTCCATTGAGCTTCAGTATTGAGGAGGGCACATCACTTGAGGGTGTCTCGCGGAGGTCTTACAATACCTCATTCTGGCATCAGCATGTGCAGTTGACGGAGGCCGTGTTGATCTTGGCAGTGTCTTGTAGGATGGACTCATTCCAGGATGAGGCCATGTGTCATGTGTAGGAGATTCACGGAGTTGATATATTTCAGGACTATGCTTCACCGGGTATTTCAGTTGATCCAGATGGATATCAGTGGCCACCCACCTTTTCCAATTGGCTCAAAACAATTTTCTGGTAATTTTGGTAATTTACTATTTTTAGCAGTTTTCACTTCTGGAGCTGTTTTGAGACCCTAAACGATGTTTTTTGGGAAAACTGGTTTACAGTATGGAAGTTCCTTCGATATTGTGCCTAAAATGAATCTCCTTGATGATACCTTTCCAACGGGCTGTCATACGCCTAAAACGAAGATCGTATGCAAAAGTTACGATCCCGAGAAGTTGATGTACTAACTTACCCAAACGAGGCCCACATGACTTTTCGCGCTTCATCTCCTAGGGTTAGGTTTTTGGATGTCTAGGGTTTTTGACATTCCTACTTATAGTAAAAAGACCTTCAGAGCCTCATTGTAATCATCTTCTTGCGAATGAGCGCAACCGTCACATCTCTTCTCGGAGATAAGCCGCCACCATTCTAGCAAGCTTGTTTTCTCTGCATTTTATAGTTTTCAGCTTATTTTGTTATTGAATAGAAAACCAGTTTTAATGTATCTCTGTTATTTTTTGTTAAACACCTATTAATAATCTGTATTCATTTTTTTATGCTCATAAAATCTGGATCAGTGGTATTAGAGAGGTCTGCTCCTTGTCGTCTTAATGCATGTCCCCAATGAGGTCAGAGTACAAAGAGTTGGGTCTTGAGCTTGTTTCTATTGAGGACAAAAGCTCTCGCACGCCCAAGCAACCTCTCATGGCAGGAGAAAAGAAAGATGATGGGACAGGAGATCCTTTCAAACTGTTGATTGAGGAAGCCCTCACGCAACAGAGGAATGAGATGATGGATAGTTTCGTGCAAATCCTTCGACGGCTACCAACAGGCGATGCATCTTCTTCGAATGGAGGCACCGCCCCCTTCAAGGTACAAATAAACTTCGATATTCCTATATTTGGAGGTCAGAGAGACACAGATGCTGTAGACAAGTGGTTGAATCTACTAGAAGGGTATTTTTCTGTCCATAACTTTTTGAATAGAGAAAAGATTACATTTGCGCTCCTCAAAACCATTCCCCATGTCAAAGATTGGTGGGAAACTTTTTGTGAGCAAAAGGAAATAGAGAAACCTTCATTATTTTCAGTCACGACCACCTGGGAATCCTTCAGGGATGTTATTAAGGAACATTCCGGAGGTTTTCTTTGTATGGTTCCTGGCATCATTTCTAGTCTATTCCAAAGGAGGTTATCCCAACGGTTTATTTCCTGGAGCTTGACACGACTTGGAGGAGAGAGGGGCACACTGCACGGAGTGGTTTATTTTTTTTTAGTGGCCCAGATCTTCATAGATCACCTTGAGATTTCACCATCTTGTTTGTATTGGCCCGATCTATCATTCTGGAGATTTCCGTGGCAGTTGAAGGCTCCTAGAGGGGAGGATGAAATCTAGATGATTCAGTCAACCAGGGGGGCACAAACCAGTTGAGGGTTTTCTCAGTTGGAGGGGCAGAACTCCTCCTTTCAACTTGACACTTGGTCAGGGGGATTCTACTAGCCCGATCTACATTCCGGGAAAGTTTGGAGGAATTTGGAGCACAGAAAGAGGTGGGTTGAAACTTAGGGGTTCATCAGCAGCCAGGGTAGTGTGTAATGTCCCCCACCTCTTGATGAAGAGGACTGGAGAGACTCAGTAGTCTATTCATCCCCAATAGACTATAGTCTCATGCAGCATGGGGAAAAGTCAGCTAAACTCTACATACTAATATGAAGTTGACTTGAAAAGGTAAAAGGTAACTCAATGAGGAATTAGCACGCTTGAGGTTGAGTAACTCAATGAGGGATTAACTAACTCAATAGAGAAATATAATGGAGGTATTAAAGGAAAGGATAGGGCGCACCTCTCAGGCATCTTGGATTATTATGCATTTTGCAATTGGGCTCTTGAGCACACAGTTTTGAGGGTTTTGAGAATACAAACCCTAGAGAACAACTCGGTGGTGAAAGATTCCACCCATCTTGTTCCAAGATTGGTCTCGGGGACGCAATACTCCACCCACACCATTCTACAGCATTCACAGGTACCATCACTCATCCAGAAGAGTAATAGGTCGTATCCTTGAGGGTTTCCATCAAGGGGGCACATCATTCTTTGGAGGGAGGTTCGATCCAAGGGTCTGAGAGGGATTTTGGATATTTGAGCACTCGAGTTTCCTTTGCAGGTCCCTGATCTATCATTCTAGTGCTTTTGGAGAGATTTATTCCTACCAGTTGATTTAGTAGAGCATTGGCACGAATTGGAGAGAAGGAGGGCGATATTGAGATTCATATCTACTCAGTTTGGAGGGGTTATACTTCATATATGACCCTGAGACTTCATCTAGTGACTTGCAGTGTCTCGATCTATCTTCCTAGGAAGTTTCAGGGTATTTGGAGGGCTCATTCATCAAGGCCGAATTATTGAGCATTGACAGGATTCAAGAGGGCGCAACTTCACTTGAGGATTCAACATTTGGAGGGGCATCTCTTGGAATTTCGGTCTGAGACTTCAGGAGGGGGTTCTACTCACCCCGATCTATCATTCTACTGGGGTTGGAGTCATTTGGAGGCTTCCATCAACTAGGCCAAAATATTGGGTCTTCTCAGCTCTTCAGGAGGACGTGCCATCAACCAGGGGGGTTTGGACTTCACCCTAGTTCTTCTATATTGGTCTTCATCTTGTATTCAGCCTTTGGAGGCTAGTATCTTCTTATCGGGAGCATTTTGTAGCAGCTCATATCTTATTTACTGGATCTATTTGATGTTATTCCAGATTTGCATCCTCATTGTATCAGGTTCTTGCTTATTTTATCAATAAAGGTCAGATCTATACTGTTTGGTTCCATGTCTTGTGTTATTGGTCATATCTTGTATTTCCATGGATTATATCTTCAAATCTATTCTTGATAATTGAAATATAAACCCTAAGACATAACTCCGAAGTAAGCCTGCAAGCAAACACACATCTATCAACAAAACAATGAGCAGTTAGTGTTTCAAGCGAAAAATTGGCTTGGGAACATTACAGTGGTATCAGAGCTTTGATCCTCCCATCCTGTGAGGATTAGCGCATGCAGAATTTCAGTGGAATTTATATGTGAAGAAGAAGGAAACAAACAGGTGAGGCAGAGGCCGAAATGGAGGGATCAGGTGAGGACAGTGAGCAACAGATGATAGCAGGGATTTCTAGGGACTTACAACGCTCCATAGAAGTATCACAGAGTGATATTGTACATCACCTGCAGGAGAGCCAGGAGGCAACACGTAGGGGACAGGCAAAATGTCAGAGACCTTGAAAAAGGTAAGTGATAGCCAAGAGTTGATATCTCGGCTTCTGATGTAGATGACTCATGGAGGCAAGGGTCCAGAAACTTATGCCAACAAAGAGGCTAGTGGTTCTCAGGGAGGGAATAAGCATCAACAAGAACATATTCCCTGTTATCATACGGAGGGACAGAGTCATGGAGGAGGTGCACCACATGGACAGACACACAACAGGACCACCCATAGGACCTATCTTCCTTCGTTCTTGAATGAGTAGCCACAACCAAGCTACCAAGATGAATTTGAGGACAACTTTGATTAGTATGTCAGGGAATATAACTCATTGAGCATACCAGTCCAAAGACAAATCACCTTGGATCAGTATTGTGGACTTAAATTCAGAGGGAAAACTCAGAGGCCATACCACAGGAACAACTATGAGTTAGAGTGCAGGGCTGGAAAGATGGAAATCCCCTATTTTGATGGTTCGGCCAAGATGACTGCACAAGCGTGGGTGCAAAAACTTGATACTTACCTACAGCTTAACCCCATGAGAGATATGGATGCCATCAAGTTTGCCACCATGTACTTGGAGGGCAAAGCTCATGACTGGTGGTACCATGGTTTGACTACACTTGGCCACAATCAAATAGTGGCTTACACATAGTTTATACAGAGGCTTATTGACAGGTTTGACCAGGGGGATCCAAAGATACATTTCAAGGAACTCACCCAACTCAAGTAGACAGGATCACCAGAGATATATATTGAGGAGTTTCAGAGGTTAGCAGTCATGGTGCAGGATGTATCTTAGTCAAGACTCATGATTCTTTTCACATAAGGGTTGATGGAACCCTTAAAAGGTTGGGTCAAGGATTTCAAGCCTACCGACTTACAGGATGTCATATGGAGGACTAGGAATCTAGGTCCAGCAACGAAATCTAAATTTATCCCTAGACCACCTCTAAATACCAGAGGAAGAGACCAAAGATCTCCCATGAATCAAGGAGGAAGAGACCCAAGGGGGTTTGATAGGGAAAGAGGTAGGATGGATGAGAACACTAGACAAGAACTGAGAAGAAAGAAGCTATGCTATACTTGCAAAGAACCTTGGGATCCATCCCACAAGTGTATGCGCCGTGGCAAGGCTCATTACATTGAGGTAACATCTGATAATGAGGAGGATGAGGATTTCGGCCACATCTAGAACATAGAAGCAGACCCCACCAAAACTGTAGAAGAGGAAGGTACAGGTCACGACAATGCAACAAAGGAGAAGGCTACATTGGCATCCATCAATGGGGTACCCAAATATAACACCTTTAGGATGAGAGGGGTATTGCAGGGGAAAAAGGTTTCGGTTCTCATTGATGGGGGTGCTTCTCACAACTTTATTGATTCAGCCCTACTTCAGAGGAGTCACATACCCACGGTGTAGTTTGAAGGATTCAAAGTAGAGGTAGCAAGAGGAAGCACCATGCCTTGTAACAAGTATATTCCAAGAATGAAGCTTACCTTGGGCAGGCATGATCTAGTACAAGACTTTTGTGTGATGGATCTTCCAGACACAAACATCATCCTTGGGGTTCAGTGGCTTAGCACGTTGGGACCAATCACCACCAACTACAAGACTATGGAGATCTATTTCACAGAGGGAAGTGGCAAAAAGGTAGTTCTTAGGGGCATGTCAGGAAACACAACTAGGGTGGTTACAGCAAAGTGCATGGAGGCCATTTTCAGAAGAGAGGACATCGTATATGTTGCTGAGTGTAGGATTTCGGTACGTGTGGACAAGAAAGGAAAGGTTCACTATGCACCAAAGATTCAAAGAATCATTGACAAACATAGTAATGAGTTTGGACCCATTCCACCAGGAGTCCCACCAGATAGGGGGTTTGAGCATATCATAGAGCTGGAAGAGGGAGCAAAACCAGTCATTACCACTCCCTATAGACACCCAAATAAGTACAAAGATGAGATAGAGAAGGCCATCAAAGAACTGCTAGACATGGGTCACATTATACCAAGTTCTAGTCCTTTTGCATCTTTAGTGGTACTAGTAAAGAAGAAGGATGGAACAATGCGCATGTGCATTGATTTCAGGGCATTGAACAAGAAAACAATTAAGAACAGGTATCCCATTTCGAGGATTGATGAGTTATTGGATGAGCTCCATGGGGCCGTTTACTTCACTAAGATTGACTTGTGCTCTGGCTACCGTCAGATCAAAATGAGGGAACAGGACATCCCCAAGACAACCTTCAGATGTCACTACGACCACTATGAATTCCTAGTGATGCCATTTGGATTGACTAATGCGCCAACCACATTTCAATATTGCATGAATCATATCTTCAACAAGAAGTTGAGGAAGCACCTCCTAGTATTTTTTGATGACTTATTGATCTATAGTAGGACGTGGGAGGAACATATTCGGCATGTGGAACAGATTCTGGCCATCATGGAGGACCAATCCTTGTATGCAAAGGAGTCCAAGTGTGAATTTGGAATGACAAAGGTCCTCTATCTGGGATACATCATTGGAGTAAAAGGAGTACAGGTACACCAAGAGAAGATCAAGGCTATACTTGACTGGCCTACACCTAAGACCCTCACATAATTGAAGGGGTTTCTTGGCATTTGTTGCTATTACAGGAGATTTTTCAAGGGCTTCTCACAACTTTGTGCACCCTTGACCGATTTGACCAAGAAGGGGGCCTTCAAATGGAGTTCAGAGGCCCAATTAACATTTGACAAAATGAAAAAGGTAATGAGCACTTGCCCAGTTTTAGCTCTACCAAATTTCGGCCTACCCTTCATAGTGGAGTGTGATGCCTCCGGAGAGGGCATTGGGGCCGTACTAATACAGAATAGGCACCCACTTGTCTATGAGAGCTGAAAGTTGAGGGGACCTGAGCTTCTTTACACTATCTATGACAAAGAGATGTTGGCCATCATGCATGCATTGGCCAAACTCAGGCAATACTTGGTAGGAGCAAGGTTTGTGGTAAGGTCAGATCACAACAGTATTAAGTACTTTTTGGAACAAAAGGACTTAAATGAGAGACAACAGAAGTGGGTGAACAAGATACAAGCCTATGATTTTGACATTGAGTTTGTCAAAGGGAAGAATAACGTGGTGGCATATGCATTATCTAGAAGGCCATCGGTTTATGCTATGACCGATATCTCAGTTGACTTGAAGGCTCACCTCTTAGTAGAATACTCAAAGAACCAGTTTGCATGTCAGTTGATGGATGGGAAGATACCGGATGACAACTTCAAAATCATGGATGACATCATCTATTACAAGGGCCGAATCTTCTTGGTTCCTGAGTCAGATTTTAAGGCCAAGGTACTGCAAGCATGTCATGATTCACCGGTGGCAGGGCACCAAGGGTTTGTCAAAACAAACAGGCAAGTAAGGGAACGATTTTCATGGAAAGGTCTGAAAGAAGATGTGATGCGCTACATCAAGGAGTGCACTACTTGCCAGGTAAACAAGGATGAGCACACACACCCAGTGGGATTGTTACAACCTCTACCCATCCCAAAGCACAAATGGGAGAGCATCTCCATGGACTTCATCACGGGATTTCCAAGGGCACAGGGTAAAGATTGTATTTTTGTAGTGGTGGACAAGTTAACTAATTTTTCACACTTCTTCTCCATTGCCACAGACTTCAGTGCAACACACGTTGCAAAATTTTTCTTCAGGGAGATCTTCAGACTACATGGTCTACCCAAGACCATTGTTAGTGATAGGGATAGCCAATTTATGAGCACCTTTTGGAAGGAGTTATTCAGGTTTTTTGGTACGACCTTGACCCCTAGCACTAGTTACCACCCTCAGACTGATGGGCAGACCGAAATAGTCAACAAGTGGGTAGAAGGATACCTCAGAAATTATGTAGTAGGGCAATAGAAAGCATGGGTTAGGTGGCTACACTTGGGAGAATATTGTTACAACACCACTTATCATATGTCTATTGGTATGAATCCATTCAGGGCCTTGTACAGTTATGAACCTCTCTCCTTTATAGAGATTGTCTTTGGTGATAGCAAAGCTCCTATGGTTCAGGATTGGGTGCAGTAGAATTAGGACATACTCAAAGAACTAAAGGATCATCTGCAAAGAGAACAAAATCAGCAAAAGGTCCAAGCAGACAAGAACAGGATAGAGTGTACATTTGAGATTGGTGACTTGGTCTACTTAAGGCTCCAACCATATAGACAGGCTTAGATCAAAAGAAGTGGAGCAGAAAATATCCAACCTCAGTTCTTTGGTCCGTATAGGGTCAACAAGAAGGTAGGGGTCGTGGATTATGAGCTTGATCTTCCATAGGGTAGCAAGATTCACAACGTCTTCCATGTGTCATGCCTGAAGAGGGCCATTGGCCAACACATCACTCCACTTGAGATACTGCCACCCTTAGATGAGGAGGGGCAATTGGCACTAATACCGGAGGAGATACTGGAGGTTCAGGAGAAGAAGCTAAGGAGGAGGAGCATCAAGGAGTACTTAGTCAAATGGAAGGACTTGCCTATTGAGGATGCTACTTGGGAGAGTGAACAGGTGATACAGGAGACAGGTTAAGAATTGCTTGTGGACAAGCAATTTCTAGCAGGGGAGAGTGTAATGTCACCCACCTCTTGATGAAGAGGATTGGAGAGACTCATTAGTCTAGTCATCCCCACTAGACTATAGTCTCATGCAGCATGGGGAAAAGTTAACTAAACTCAACGTTCTAATATGAAGTTGACTTGAAAAGGTAAAAGGTAACTCAATGAGGAATTAGCGCGCTTGAGGTTGAGTTAGGAGTTAACCCTAGGGGTTAACTAACTCAATAGAAAAATATAATGGAGGTATAAAGAAAAGGCTAGGGCACACCTCTCAGGCATCTTCCATTATTATGCATTTTTCTATTGGGCTCTTGAGCACACAGTTTTGAGGGTTTTGAGAATACAAACCCTAGAGAACAACTCGGTGGTGAAAGATTCCATCCATCTTGTTCCAAGATTGGTCTCGGGGATGCAATACTCCACCCACACCATTCTACATCATTCACAGGTACCATCACTCATCCAGGAGAGCAGCAGGTCGTACCCTTGAGGGTTTCCAGCAAGGAGGCACATCATTCTTTGGAGGGAGGTTCGATCCAAAGGTATGAGAAGGATTTTGGAGATTTGAGCACTTAGGTTTCCTTTGCAGGTCCCTGATCTATCATTCTAGTTCTTTTGGAGAGAGTTATTCCTACCAGTTGAATTACTAGAGCATTGGCATGAGTTGGAGAGAAGGAGGGAGATATTGAGATTCAAATCTACTCAGTTTGGAGGGGTTATACTTCAGATCTGACCCTAATACTTCATCTAGTGACTTGCAGTGTCCCGATCTATCTTCCTAGGAAGTTTTAGGGTATTTGGAGGGCTCATTCATCAAGGCCGAATTATTGAGCATTGACGGGATTAAAGAGGGCACAACTTCACTTGAAGATTCAACATTTGGAGGGGCATCTCTTGGCATTTCGGTCTGAGACTTCAGGAGGGGGTTCTACTCACCCCGATCTATCATTCTACTGGGTTTGGAGTCATTTGGAGGCTTCCATTAGCTAGGCAAAAATATTGGGTCTTATCATCTCTTCAAGAGAACGTGCCATTAGCTAGGGGGGTTTGGACTTCACCCTGCTTCTTCTATATTGGTCTTCATCTTGTATTTAGCCTTTGGAGGCTAGTATCTTCTTATTGGGAGCATTTTGTAGCAACTCATATATTATTTACTGGATCTATCAGATGTTATTCCAGATCTACATCCTCATTGTATTAGGTTCTTGCTTATTTTGTCAATAAAGGTCAGATCTATGCTGTTTGGTTCCATGTCTTGTGTTATTGATCATTTCTTGTATTTCCATGGATTATATCTTCATATCTATGCTTGATAATTGAAATATAAACCCTAAGAAATAACTCTGAAGTAAACCTGCAAGAAAACACACATTTATCAACAAAACAGTGAGCAGTTAGTGTTCCAAGTGAAAAATTGGCTTGGGAACATTACACAGTGCGCAACTCACCCAGTTGGAGGGGTTCTGCAGTATATTGGACCAGGATCTCACATCTTCAGTCTTCTCTTGCAGCTGTTGGCCTTTGGAGGCTTGGATCTTCTTCTCAGGCAACCTTTGGGAGGCTTTTATCATTGTATTGCTTATTATTGTATCGACTGGCAACCCATCTTTGATATTATTGGGGTTTTCTTCCAGATCTGCAGATCTCTTGTTCAAGGGTCTATCTACTATCTAAATAAAGGTCATATCTGACATTATTGGTCCTATACTAGTGTTCTTATTGTATCTTGTCTTGTTATGTTATATCTTCAGATCTATTGTTCCATTGCTCAATCAACATCAAGAAACC
>ML863875.1:9967-22768 GCA_009831015.1 Picea engelmannii | reverse complement strand
TGGTAGCATCCCCATTCTATTGCAAAGGTAGTCTTGTACCTATCTTCTAGTGTATCTTGATTTGGTGGTAGCCTAAGAATCCATCAGTGAATGAGTATGCTTCCTGACCTCCCACGTTGTTTAGGAATTAATCTGTAAAGGGTTAGGGAAGGGGTCATGTAGGCAAGCATCATTGAACTTTCTCAGGTCTACACAGATTCTTATGCCTCCTTGCTTCTTCTCCTACACTACCATGGGTCTTATCCATTATTATTCTTCTACATGTTCTATGATTCTTGCTTCCAGCATTCTGTCAATTTCCACTCTTACTTTTTTCTTGTATATGGGGTTAAATCTATAAGGCCTCTGTCTGATAAGTCTTGCATGCGATTTGAGAGGGATCTTCATCTCTCCAAGTTCTCTTGCAATACCCTTCATTTCTATGAAGTTTGTTGGGAACAGGTCATTGTACTCACGCAGTAACTCTGTTATCCTTTCCACTGTTTGATCGTCCCAATAGTCCCCAATGCAAGCCATTTTGGGATTCTCAATTGTCCCAATGTTGAATTTTTTCACCTTGATCGGTGCACCAATTACTTCTGATTCTAGGGGTGGACCTTCCACTTCTCTTTCTCCTTCAACTTCCTCGATCTGAATATCACATGGGTCATCTTCATCTGGTCCTTCTTCCTGTACATGGTAGCATGATAGCAGTTCTTTCACTATCTATTCGTTTTTTTGTTGTTCTTCTGTTATGAGCTCAACTTTAGGTTCCTTGTTGAATATCACCCCTCTTATTTTTTTAAGTGTTGTATCTATGTTGGGGTTCTCATGCTAAAATGAGAAAGTGACTGTAAATTTATGTTGTAGTATTGTCCAACTCGTAGTTCCTCTGTGCAGTTCCTGGTTCGTGTACCAGTTTAATGGGATGCCCTCTAATGTGTGTACAAAATGATGAGGCCATTCCTCTGGGGGTGTCATTTTCCACAGCACTCTGCACTTCTCCAAGTGTTATGTTGGTTCCCTATTTCCATTGTATTTATGAGCTACGCTCCTCTCTTTTTTTGTGTTGAATCTGATGTGCAGTAGTCTTTTGCATTGGTACCAGTCCTTGATTGTTTCTTTGTGTGCGCCCCACCATGTTGCAGGTGTATCCTTAAGTGTGATGTCAAGAGCCAACAATCTCTGTCTGTTTGATAATTCCTCATCATATCTCATTAGGAATTCTTCCAGGTCATTGATTCCATGGAAACTTGGAGGTTCTCTAATTTATGTCCCAACCCACCTTACCACGTAGTCTATTTGTGTGCATATTCTAGTTGAGACCTCATGTAGGCATTGCTGCCAATTCTCCAAACCCGTGTTTGAGTTGGAAGAACATGATGTGATACTCCTCCAGCTAAGTACACCATCGGCAGTTGGATTGATGCAATCTTCAGTGCGCGCAGTGGTTTGGTACAACTGGTTAATTTCTTCCAGATATAGGCATGTTGGTTCCACAATTGTTTCAGCTTCCGATGGATATAGAGGTGTGATAACCCTATATTATCTTGACTCAAATGTCATCTTCTTGGTCTTCAAGTTGATTATCAACTGATTTTCAAATGCCCAATCCAATCCCAGTAGTGTTGGATATGGTGTTGTGCCATCCACTATTTCGATCACTTCGAAATCTGCCTTAGTGCGCACTTCGTTCAGATCTACTGTCACTCCTTTCAGCCTCCCTATTGGCAGAACTCTGTGTTGGTTTTCTAACAATAGTTGGACTAGTGAGTAGCCTAAGTTAGGTTCTTCCATGCATTGCCATGTCTTTTGGGGAAATACATTCACTTCAGATCCCAGATCTAATATCATATCACCCATGTTAAAATCTTCGATGTTGGCATTCAATCTAAACTCTCTGCTAGTTCTCCTTCTGGCATGGAGGTGATTGACTATACTCTGTTCTAAATTTACCTAAGAATTGGTGGTACATCTATCTAACATATTCTGTAATACTAAAACAGATGATGGATCCTTAAATACTTGAATACAGGATTGCAGGAAAGTTTTAATACAACTTACTTGGTTTCTCGGGTGGACTTCACTGGTATGGTCCAATGTTGATGACATTGCATACATTGGGAGGTCTTGATTATGTTGCGCGGTAGATGTAGATGAAACATTCTTCTTGAGAAAGTCTTGTCTAGCCTCCTTAAAGGTCTCCTTCTCCTTTCGTGCATCAAATTTCTTGGGTGGCTCAGTATTCTTCTTAATCCACTGGTGTTGTACTAGTTCTTGCTTGGTCACATCAACTCATGTTTTAGCACCTCTGTGCATCATTATGTTGATGTTTCTTCCTTCATCCCTCGCTTCTACTAAAATCCACTGAACATTCTAATTGTTCGTATTCCTCTTTTCGCATATCTTTATTAATAGTGTCGGACATTATTCTGTGTCATGATCCAATGCACGACAATACATACAATTCGTTGGTGGAAGTGGACATTCTCTTGCATAGTGTCCTAGTTGTTGGAATTTATGGCACACTATTGGGCCTCTTCCACATCCAAAGCCTCCTCTGCCTCTTCTTCCTCCTCTGTACCCGGCTTGATCTCCATGTGGTGTATTGTATTGAGGTACCTAATTATATTGTGTAGGGTTATACTATGGTTTCACATTGTTATACTGTTGTGGCTACTCATTTTTATACTTTGGTGGTGCCTGATTGAATTGTGGTGTAGCTTTCCCTGTCATCAATTCGTCTTGCACCTTATACGTGTCTGATGTCCTTTTCCTCATCAGATCTATTGTTCTACAATTTTTTTCATTGTGCCCTACTGACTTGCAAAAAGTGCAGTATGCATTATTTGGTACTGTCTAGTCTTTCTGCATCATAGGACAATGATATGGATCATGCCCGTGCATCTTGCAAATTTCACACCAGGGTCCTCCTGTTGGAAAAGGATTCGGCATCCTTGTTTCCATATACTGAACGAATGTTGGACATTTGTTCTTATGGTGCCCTTGTGTTCTACATGTGGTACACCAAACAACTTCTCGATTGTCCTTGCCCTTATTTTGATTGAGTTGAAAGGTAAGATTCTTCAGGTCCTCCTTCAACTCCTTTATAGTTGGATCTGTCTTGTGCTACTGATTCTCCTCCATTTGCAAGGATGCCTGAAGAGCCTCTTCTTGAGATTGGAATTTTTGTTGCTTGAGTGGGTATTTCAAGTGGGGTAACAGAGAATTCACAAACAAATGCCTATGCTACATATCTGTCATGGCATACCTCAACTTCCCTTTCAAATGCTTAAATCGCTGGTCAATTTCCCAGACAGATTCTCCTGGTTTCTGTCGGATTTCTATCATCTTGTTCATGTATTGATCCTCTGAGCTCGACTTCTGGAAATCATTAATCAATAAATTCCTAATGTCTGTCAGTGTCCTTGTCGAACTAGGTGAATTGTTTACGTCTAGACGCATGTACCAGTCTAGTGCGCGCTCTCTTAGCATAATGGCTAGCTACGAAAGTTTAGTGTCTTCATTAGTGATCATGTTTTCTTCACAGTTCTTTGCACAAATGAACAACTGTTTCTTTGGGTATTTTGTTGCTTCTCCTCAAAATTATGGTAACCGAATGGTGGGATCATGTCTTTCATTGCAAACTGTGTCAGCTACTACCTCTATGTGGTCTAGACCCTTGACTAATATTTTATGAACTGGCTCCCCTAGTTGTTGTTCCTTTTGTGGATGTACTTCATGTTGTCCTCCTTCTCCCGAAACTTGGTTTTCTAAATGGTGGTGTTCCTACTGGTGTATTAGTTGCACATGGGTTCATGGGTTCCGCACTGACATTAACATGGATAGGATTGCTTCCTTCTATTCCCTCTCTTGGACCTCTTGTCTTCCTCTCATATGTTGCACGCAGGATTTCCTCAATCTGCTCCATAGCCCAAATATCCTCTACCTCTTCTTTGTCACTTGTCAAGCCTTCCCTCACGGCTACAACTCTCTTCTTGGTGTTCACCTTGTATTGGTAGGGTACTCCATTGTGTGTCTTTCCAGCTATCTCCATGATCCACTTGATCTGGTCGTCGTCCATCATGATTGGGTCCAAGGCTTCCTCCTTCTTTCCTTTATCCACTTCTCCTTTCATTTCTCCTTTTTTTTTTCAGTGCTTCCCCCCTTTCCCCATGCACGAAGGGAAGTTTACTTGTTTGATTCCATTGTCATTACACCTTTTTTATACAACAAGATATTAATAGAAGTATAAAATGATATGATATACCTTCCTCGAGTTCCATGTAGAAAATCTTGGTCTACTACACTGTACGACTTTGCGGTATCTACTGCAAATTCTGTTATAAAGCCTGCTACAATACTGTCGAGAAAAAATCTACTGTGCGGGTGAATTCGTTATTCAACTGTTGTAACTATGCGATCTGAATTGGGGTCCACTCTAACTGTCGAATCCAATTTTTTGCGTGGTTATAATTCAACCTTAATATCCACTACTGCAATAAGTGTGGAACATCACAGAAAAAGACTTCATGCAAATCAGTAAACACATACTTCTCAAGATATTTGCATGGTGTTACTCTAGGGTTTCTATTATCTTTCTATGCAAACTCTAACTCTTTTGTCTTTAGCTAGCTTTCGATCTCTGCTTTTGTGGGATTCCATGGTCTCAACATCCCCTTCTAGTGGCACATTCTTCTCACCTTCTTGTCATCTAATTCGGTATTCCTTTGACCCGCCTTTCGTAGATCTTACAGTCTTTTAACAGATCACCCATTCTTCTACCAGATATTCAATAGATTTCATCTACTCAATCCTATGTTGTTCCTACCGAAAACGAAACCATTTGTTGGTGCTTATCTGAGCTATTATTTTAACATGGTTGACCTAGGTTCAGGTCTACTAGGGTTCCAACAAAGCCTCTAAAACTATCGGCCCTCCTAGTAAACCAGAAGATAGTGCAATACACAGAGTGTACTATGCAGTCTCAACTGAGATAGTCTTAATGGGTGACTGCAATGCTCAAGTGCTTACAGTCCAATATTAAGTGGGGATCTGTTAGTGCATGATGTGGATTCTATTTATTTTACTAAGAAATATTCTGCCAGTCACCGATCTTAGTTATCATGTTGTTCCTTATGCATGCATGCAAATCCAAAGATCTAACTATTTCAACAACGCATTTATATAAGATTTAACCATTAAAAACAAATATATAACCAACAATCATTCCACACAACACATAAATTACCATGGTTCACCTCCTCCTGGGCTACATCCACAAATATTTGGCTCCAAGGCTATTTTATTATAGGTCTGTCATGCATGGCGTCACATGCATTACAAATCTATTCATACATCCATAACCCAGACTCCATGACCTTTACGAGGCTGACTAGATCTCACCAGGATCCTCGGCCTACAATCTAACCCTCCAGGTCGAGTCCCTTTTCCCTCACATAGCTCAACAGCTTACAAAAAGGTATCAGATCATATCTATGTCACATACCTATTACTCTCTCTCATGCAAGTAACTCATAACATTCATCAAAGACATTGAACCCCCCCTAGACCTCCTAGGAGTCTATTTATGTATATTCTTGGCTCATCGACCGTTACGTTCTCTTACCAAAACCATAATCTAATTAGGCATTCTTGCATGCTATCCTTGCACGCTTTTCTCCTCTGCATGCGTGCTTTCTTCCGCTTCTTTTCTGTCAGTTTTCTTTCTTTCCCTTCTTCTTGCATGTGTGCTTCGCATGCCTTTCTGCCAACTATCTCACCTACACATCATGCCTTCTCCCCAAAATGGGCCCATTCCCAACATACATCCACATGGAAATTAATGGATGGTGCCACATGGCAACTAATTAATGAAGACACGTGGTAACATACAAAAAAGTGACACATGGCATGATTTTATTGGATGGCATATGGAAGATTCTTATGGGCAGATTGTTGACCTACCGAGTGATGACATGTGGAAAAATTTGGTTGGGTGACTCATCATTGTTGACTGGGTATATTGGTGGTTGACTGGGCATACAAAATTATTATTATATTCAAAAAAATTCCAAGGGTTGAATCCTCCAAGCTCCATAGTTCCTTCTCTTCTCATGTTTCTTGTTAAGTATATCAAACACTTAGTTTTATAGATATTGAAGAATATAATATCCCAATTCATGTCGGATATAATTTCAAACCAAAAAGTCGAAATTCAACAAAGGAGGTCGAAATTAAATCAAGGGTCCACATTTACCAATCAAACTTGATTGACGGTGGTTGAGTCACGAGCTTACAGAGGCCATAACTTGAGCTTCGTATGTCGGAATCACACAACATTTATATCGTTGGAAATCTATTTCAATGTCGAATATGGTGGTATAGGTTTCAAGTTCTGAAATCAGATACATTTTTCTCAAAAATTAAAATATCGGTCAGTTGTATTTTTTATTTGGCCTGCGTGACAATTCAACTTCACAAGCTCATATCTTGAGCTTCGGGCAATGGATTTGCGCAAACTTTATATCGTTGTAAATATGAGACAATGAAGAACACATAAGAAGTGATTTACATGGATAAAAATTTTGTTTTCACTTCCATAAAATTAAATTATAGTCGTCATCTTTTAGTGGAGAATTAATTAAATTTTGAAAAATAAAAGGTTAATTAAAAAAAATTATTAAAAGGGGAGAGGGACCCACTTTCAATGTACTTGTATTAATGATGTGAATTAATTCATGAGGAATTAATGAGGCATTAATTAAATGGAATGTTTCAAGAAGAAACTTGTATGAGAATTTCAAGAGAGGGAGAAAACCCTAACTGCTCAGGTAGTTAGAAAATATCTTCTTAAAAAGAGAAGAGAGGCTTCAGCAAGAGGTCCAATAATCAGTATTTTCAGAGAGCAAGGGAAGAATATCAGAGGAAGAAGAATATACAACCATGGATACAAAATCAAGATTCTGATCAAAAGAAATAAATCTCCATCTTCTCCATTTTTTTTGTTTTATATATCTTCTACACCACTTCTCATAGTTTTATGCTTGAGTCTCAAAGTTGAGCACAAGGCTGAGTTGTTGAGTGTTCTTCTTATTTTCTTATAAGATATTTTCTTATATGATCATGGAGTATTTGCAGCCACCTATATGGTTTTCAAACCTTTTTGTAATGAAGAACATCTTTCATAAATAAAACTCCACAAAGAATTGCTTCAAGGTTGATCTCGACTGTGCTTTGTAACCCTATTTTCAAAACATAAATTATTTGAGGTTGACCTATCAAATTCTCTTTTGATCTTGATTGCAGTACTCTGTTAAAATTCTTTGAGATGATCAAATCATTCTCTCCTATGAATAATGTATGGATTTATTTATATAGTATTAAGAATATTGTGTGTGATGTTGATCCCAATTTAATCTTGATGTTGAAGCCCTCCTTTAATATTTTATTTTGTTACACATAAAGATTGTACTCAGGTTATTGAAGAACTATTTTATTTCATAATCTCAAGCAATAAATATTTATGGTTTGTTTCCTAGAACTCTCCTAATCCAAGATATCACAAATATATATTTTAGTCGAAGAGGAGTACCACCTCTCTAAAAACGAAGGGGGACTAACGTCCTCGTGAAGTTGTCATTCTGGTCCTGGCAGATTCAAGCAAAGCAGATTCGGGACGATTGGTTGCACAGCTCTAAGAACTTCAAGCAACATATATGTAATAAGTGAAATTGGAAATGAAAAGTGTTGTCTAGGAAAGGAAGATGAAGTTTGGCTATGGAATAGAAGAATGGGTGACATAAACTTCGATAACCTCGTCAAAGTCAGCAAAAAGGAAGCAGTCAGAGAAATTCCCTAGATCAAGAATCCAACCAACACATTATGCAATCATTGTCAACAAAGAAAGAAAACAAAGACCAGGTTCAAATCAAAGGAATACTCCAAAACAAGACCACTGAAAATTGTGCATACTGATCTAGTTGGACCAACTAGAACAAAGGGTTTAAAAGGTGAGAAATATTTTATGTTATTGGTTGATGATTATACAAGGATGACTGTAGTTTGTTTTCTCAGGAATAAATTGGAAGCATTTGAAAACTTCGAGGTATACAAAGAAATGGTTGAAAATGAAATGGATTCAAAAATTAAATGTTTGAGATTGGATAATGGAGGAGAGTTTACTTCAAAGGAATTTATGGATTAATGCAGCAAGCATGGAATAAAAAGGTAATTCTTCGTTGCTAGGACACCTCAACAGAATGGAGTTGTTGAAAGGAAAAACATGATAGTACAAGAAATGGCTCGAACAATGTTAAGGGATTCCAAGTTGACATATGTGTTTTGGACACATGTAGTGCATATAGTAGTTCACATTCAAAATAGAGTAATGCTCAAAACCAACAGTGATAAAACTCCCTACAAGCTATGGAAAGGAAGACCAATGAATGTGAAGCACTTCAGAGTTTTTGGAAGCAAATGCTACATCAAAAGAGAAGATGGCAGAATGGGAAAGTTTGATTCTCGTGTGGACAAATTAATACTTGTTGGGTACTCAAGTGCAAGGAAAGCATACAAATGTTTCAATATAAGGCTCAAAAAAGTAGTGGAAAGCATCAATGTAACAGTTGATGAGACAGGTGGACGGAAACTAAAGGAAGAAGAAAAGGAGTCAGTGGAATAGGTTTATTGTGAAGAAGCAAAGGATGAAAATGTAATATAATGGGAAGATGAAGAGGATCAGATAGAATTATAAGATCAAGAACAAAAAGTACCTCCAAATACACCTAGCAAACGAATACAGAAGAATCATCCCTCAGAACATATTATCAGGAATAAATATGCAGGTGTTAAGACCAGAAGAAGAATTCGTTCACCAGAACAATTGAACCTAGCACTCCTATCTTTGATTGAACCAAACAAATTTGAAGAAGTTAGAAAGGATGAATTTTGGAGAAAGGCCATGGATGAAGAGTTGGATCAGATAGAGAATAATGATACTTGGTTCCAATACCAAGGTATAAGAATGTGATCGACACAAAGTGGGTCTTCAGAAATAAATTGAATGAATATGGACAGGTTACCAGGAACATAGCTATATTGGTATGTAAAGGATACACACAATTTGAAGGTATCGACTTTGAAGTGACGTTTTCCCCAATTGCTAGAATGGAAGCAATCAGATTGATCCAAGCTTATGCATGCTCCAAGAATAATAAAGAGTATCAGATGGATGTGAAATCAACCTTTTTGAATGGGGAACTAGAAGAGGAAGTCTACATTGAGCAACTAGAAGGATTTTAGTTGTCATAAAATGAAGATTATGTTTGCATGCTTAAGAAGGACTTTTATGGTCTAAAATAGCCCCCCGGAGCATGATATTCTAGACTAGACAAATATCTACAACAACAAGGGTTCGGAAAAGGAAATGCATACAGCAACCTCTAAATCAAGGTAATTCAATATAGTAATTTATTAATTGAAGTTAATGTTAATGATATTATTTTTGGAAGTGATGATGACATGTTAAGCTAGAAATTTGCAAAGGATATGCAGAATGAATTTGAAATGTCATTACTTGGAGAACTATCCTTCTTTCTGGGTATTCAAATATTTCAAAGTAACCAAGGCATTTTTATTTCTCAAGCTAAGTATATCAGAGAAATTATAAAGAGGTTTGGAATGGAAGATTGCAAACCATTCAATACTCCTATGTAAACCAGTTGCAAGTTAAGCAAAGATGATGATTCAAATTCTACAGATCAGAGGAAGTACGGGTCAATGATTGGCATCCTACATTATGTGACAACATCTAGACCATATGTAATGCAGGCAGTTGGATATGTGACATGATTTCAAGTAAAACCAAAGGAATCACATGTTCTAGTAGTGAAGAGGATATTCATACATCTCAAGGGTACATGAGAGTTTGGATTATGGTATCCAAAAGGAAAGGATTTATCACTTATTTCCTACACAGATGTAGATTGGGCAGGTTGCATTGATGACCAGAGAAGCACAAGTGGAGCATCTTTCTACTTGGGTGAATGTTTGGTATCTTGGCTAAGCAAGAAACAATCATCAGTATCATTGTCTACAGAGAAAGCAGAGTATATTGCAGCAACAACATGGTGTACCTAGGTTCTATGGATGAAACAAACTATGACAGATATACAGGTTAAGTATGATGATCCCACTCTAATATATTGTGATAATACAAGTGCCATCAGTATATCAAAGAATCCAGTGATGCACTCCAAGATGACGAACATTCCAATCAAGTATCACTTACTACAGGAAGAGGTTGCAAAGAATAACATCATAGTTGAATATGTGGGAACAAAAGAACATGTTGCAGATCTTTACAAAACCGCTTCCATTGGAAGCCTTTGAGTATCTTCGCTAGAGACTCAGAGTAATTTCTACTCCAAAATTAATTCTTTTGAATGATTATCTTATATGTCTTATATTTACACGAGGAAGCACCATAAAGAGGACATTTCAGGTTGGGGGAGCAGTTTCAGGAAGAGTTTAGTCAGGGGGAGAAACCCCAAGGATAGTTCACTTAGGGGGAGCATCCCTGGACGGGAAGTTACATTTTCCATTGATGTCAAAGGGGGAGAGATTCACAGATGCATGATAGAGAGTTATATGCTTGGAGAGAGAGCAAAGAGGCATGTTTACAGGGGGAGCGATGGTCACAGGGGGAACATGAGCAATATGACTTTAGTATTGCATAAGAGTGTGGCCATCAATGCCAAAGGGGGAGATTGTTGATTAATTAGGTTGGTTTTCATTGATGTCAACCCCTGAAGAAAGTCTAGTAGAAAATTTTGGTAGCCCCAATAGTATGGTTAAGGGACTTCAATTTGATTGATGTATAATGGTATGAAGATTAATGTTTGTGCAGGTAAGATTATTTTAGATGGATAGTACATGTCATGCCATTTTCGGTGATATGTGGAACATCACATAACTCCTCACGGTTAGAGAGTTATTTCCTTGTGAATTTGGAGAACCCTCATGAGTTATTTTGAAGGTCAAAGAAGTCAAAATATTCTAGAAGCTCCTAGAAGAAGTTGACTAGTCAAATGGGTGAAACTTGGAGTTAATCATGGGTTAAGTTTTTGCAATAATAAAATAATTAAAAATAAATTAGTTGCAACTAGAAGTGGAGAATTTACTTTTTGTAGCAAAGTGGGTTATAAATGGACAAGTGGTTAGAAGTGGGTTATCCCTAAAAGAAGGAAATTGGGTTAAGTTGGTTAGAAGGTAACCCCTTGAGGAAGCCACATGGAAGTATAAATAAGAGAGCAGGGCTCTCCTATTAGCACATATTGAGAAAATTGAATATCTATTATTGTGTAAGGTTTATTACAGGTACTCATTGATACATCTGAAGTTACACAAGTCTGAGGTAGCACAAAGGGTTGACGGTGAAAGTTTCAGAATTGAAAAAAATAATGGGAAAACCCTAGTTTTTTAGGTGTACGCGGGCTGCAATGGATAAGGGCATGTACGTACTCGGGCCGGCATTATAACAAGGTGCGTACATGTGGGAAAATCCATAAAAACTTGAGAAGATGAAGATGTCAGGTTTCCAAAGTCTGAAAGCAAGCTCCCAGGAAGGTCTACAGTGATTACGTACAACAGATCTATCTACGGGTTCAAAAGGTATGTCTTATTTCTATGAGTAGTTGGATTTTGTTGTCTGCATGAGAAATAGTTATGGGGGTTTGAGGATTTTCCCTAGAGAGGATATTGGTTGTATGGAACTTACTGTATAAGCTAGATCTACAGAAATACAGTGTTGGTTTATTTGGTACATCTTCTTAGTATTGAGGCACATCTTGTATTGCTTGGCATATGGTTAAGGGTGTTTATGGTACATGGTAGAGAGCTTGTAGTTTTGAAGTGGTTGTGGAGTTTGTTGATGCAGTATATCAGTGAGGGCTTGATGTCTAGTCCATGTGAGGGTTATTACACTTGTTCGTGATTATACACACATGTATGGAACATGACTAGAGAGATATATATGTACTTGTTTAAGGTATATGTATGAGGATGCATGCATAGGGAAAAACTATAGTTTGGACATAGTGACATGTTGCAGGTTGATACGACAGATGCAGCAAAGGGTTAGAGTTTTTCAGGAAAGAGAAAACCCTAGTTTTTCAGAAGGCGTACATAGGTTGCAGTATAGACAGGTCACGTACATACGTAGGTTGCAATACAGACAGGTCACGTACATACGTGAGTTGCAGCACAAACATGTCACGTACCTGTTGGGTTTTTTTGGAACATGAAGGTTGCAAGTACAAGTTGATCACATGCTATTGGTACAAGTTGATTACATGTTATTGGCACATATTGGTACATGTTTACAGTGGTATATATCATAGTGACAATGTGGGGGTGGTTTCATCATTTCACTTATATTTCAGGGCGACAGGATGGGGAAAGGATAGGTGGTTGTAGTCAGAGAACATAGGGGGTTGTAGCCTCCTTCTGGTTGTAGCCAAAGAATTGGGGAGTTGGAGCTTCCCTCAGGTTGTAGCCTGAAAATATAGGGGGTTGGATACTTCTTCCAATCCTAGCTAGAGAACAAAGGAAGTTGGTCCTTCCAATGAATGTAATTCTTAAAGACATATAAGTAAAACCATTCCTTGGTTGTCTCCAACATTGGGTTTCCACGTAAAAATATTGGTGTACTGTGTATGTGTATGATTTTTCATTGTTCATTGTTCAAGTTTTATTTGCTTTGCACTTATTGGATGATAATTCTATACTCGTCATAAATATAAATATCACTTACATATTGTG
>ML863872.1:0-12414 GCA_009831015.1 Picea engelmannii | reverse complement strand
TTTCCGGCCCCCAAGGAATCATTGTCCTATTCATATACCAGCATAAGGTCTCCCTCAAAGAAAACCCTAGGATGAATGGATTTATCATATTGAGACTTGACATGCTTCTTGTGCACCTAATTTTCTAAATTTGCATCTCGATGTTGCTCTTCAATATTTCAAAGACGTACTAAGCATTCCTCAAGCCGAGTCGCGTCAGGAAGAAACTCAACCACTATTTTAAGTGAAGGAACCTCACATTCAATCGAAAAAATTGCTTCCACTCTATGGATGAGTTTGAAAGGTGAGAAACTAGGAGTAGTTTTGACTGAGGTCTGGTAAGCCCACAAGGTCGGGTATAACATCAAGTGCCAGTTCATTCGAGTTGAGTTAACTGTTCTTTTTAGTATCATTTTTAATGACTTTTTCACATCTTCAACTTGACTTTTTTCCTTGGGATAGTAGGGAGATGAATGATCCTACCTAAATCCAAGTTTTGATGCTATCTTTAACATCATGTGGTTTTGAAAGTGACTGCCATGGTCAGTGAAAATATCTCTCAGAACCCCAAACCTAGCTATGAACTAATTAAAGATGAAGAGTGCTACAGTTTCCCCATCATTAGAAAACATTGGCATGGCCTCGGCCCACTTAGTAAATTATTCAAGGACCACAATATTGTAACGATGCCCCCTAGCTGAAGTCAGGTAGCATGTCATGAAATATATCCCCCACTTGGTGAAGGGGCTGACAATAATAATGAGAAACATGGGATCGATATGCACACGCATTTTCTTAGTGAATATTTGACACGAGTGACACTTCTTACCACTTCGATACAATATTTGAAGATCGTGGGCCAAAAGTACCCAGAGAGCAAAATATTTTGGGTTGTTTCCAACCCAGGTAGGAGACCACCACAGGCTCCACTATGGAAATCATTCAAAACAGCCTCCACTTCTACAAAAGTGAAACAACGACAAAGAATCAAGTCCACCCCACACTGATACAACATGTTAGCAATGATGAGGTAGTTTTTAGCCATGTGACGAACTCGTCGTCGTTCGTCTCATGAATAGTTTGGAGGAAAATTCATATTATGTAGATTTATAAGAATATCCCCATACCATGGGTCAGACGAAGAGATGAGGAAAATATTATCTGTAAATGTGTTGAACCTACACAAAATAGATCTAGCTATAAAATACTACACACATTTGCAGAGATAAATTGAGAAAGAAGAAGCAAGAGAGAAAGAATGGAAGAATTCTCATTAATCGTATTCCACACTCAAAGAGTGAATAATTTACAATATATATAGGATACATTATTAAATAATTCATCATAGTGGTGGTATAGATTGATCTGGACACACAACAGTAGTTACGGGAGTGAACTTCCACCTAGTCTAGTCTCTCAGGCAGTTATAGGAGTGAACTACCAACTAGCTTAGTTAACTAGTCAACTAGTCTTCAATTAAGTGACTGAAACATAGTGTAGTGAGGAGTAGATCAAGGAATCAAGGGTAATGCACCAATATAGTGATGAAACCAAGGATAATGCACATTATCATGGTGATGATCTCAATTTTGTGTGGTGACAAAACCATTGCAACATCTTGACTCAACTCAACTAGTTAAACTAAAGTGTCAACTGAAGAGAATATTCTCTAAGTGGAATATTCTCCCCTAAACTTTAGGAGACTGAATAATGACTAATAAAAAAGGAAAAACCTTAGGAAAAATAAATCCTAGGTGTGTGTGAAGTAACTCCAACACCCCCCCTAAACATCACTATGGTGAAAATAAAGAATGGGTCCTGGCAATGAGGCCATGTTAGGAACCCAAATACAAAAGATACACTGAAATAAATGAGGAAAGAGGGAAAACCTCATGGTAAAAACCCCCCCTTCAAATTTCAATGCATAAAAAAATGAGAAGGAACAAAAAAAAACAGTTGCTAAGAAACCATGTCCTTCACTCCAAGAAGACCTCGCGACTATGCAAGTTTGTGCTCTTTGAAGATTTTGTTGAAGATGTTGATGTCTTCATGAATATGATGGAGTAGAAGCACCATTGAGATGTCCACACATATCCACTTTGTCTTCTTGTAATGACTAATATCCAAATAAATTTTGGATGAAACTTTGAAAACTGTGCGGTCGTTTCCAGAAAAGCATTGAAATTTTGTTGATTTTAAAATGATCACAACTTCACTTCCCGGACTCCATTTCAGGCGATTCTTTTATTGAAATTGGATATTTTCCTGAGAGGAATTCAAATTTCCAATTGTTTCTGAAATTGTTTCTCATAAAATATCATAATTGAGTTTGATGTGCACGTCTCCCTTTTTGTCTCCTGAGATGCATACATTGTGCATGGAAAAGTGTCTACATGTGACCCCTAAGATGCATACCATATATATTCCACATGAAATTCAGAAAAAAAATCTGAAATGGAGTAGACATCATATTCAATTAATGGATTTCAAATTTGTGGAAACACTTTTGTAGAAGACTCTTCAAAATAAAATGTTTTGTCTTCTGATGGCTTCTCTTTTGGATCTATCTGTTCAACGTCCTGCATGAAATTTTCACAATCTTATTTATTCCCAAATCAAACCTCCAATCTGGTCCATAATTCATTTGGAGTTTATTATTGTGATTATTCATATACTTGATGGAAAAGTTCGGGAGAAACAAACATGCAGATACTTTGTATGGCCATATCTTGTATATTGAGAAAGTTATTTTTCTCATCGGTGGAATCAAGATATACTTCCATTGCCATAGTTATTTGGTACAATCCTCTTCATCTGAGATGAAGTAGAATTTTGGGCTTCCATTCCAAATAGTTACGAGGCATGAGAAGTATTTTCAATAAGTAAAACATAGATTCCATCTTTTCTGCATTCTTTAATCTTCAGTATCTGCAAAAATAATTTGGTGTAGATTTTTTTAGCAGTCCCTCAGGTATGATACCATGTAAATGTGTTGAACCTGCACATAATATATCTATCTAGAAAATACCACACACATTTGCAGAGAGAAATTGAGAAAGAAGAAACAAGAGAGAAATAATGGAAGAATTCTCATTAACCATATTCCACACTCAAAGAGTGAATAATTTACAATAGATATAGGATACATGAGTAAACAATGCACCATAGTGGTGGTCTAGAGTGATCTGGACACACACTAATAGTTATGGGAATGAACTTCCACCTATTCTAGTCTCTCAGGAAGTTACGGGAGTGAACTTCCACCTAGCTTAGTTAACTAGTCAACAGTTAAGTGACTGAAACAGAGTGTAGTGAGGATTAGATCAAGGAATCAAGGGTAATTCACGAGTATAGTGATGAAACCAAGGATAATTCGCATTAACATGGTGATGATCCTAATGTTGTATGGTGATAAAACCAATGAAGCATGTAGACTCAACTCAACTAGTCAAAATGAAGTGTCAACTGAAGAGAATATTCTCCCCTAAACTTTAGGAGACTAATTAAAAAGGAAAAACCTTAGGAAACATAAATCTTAGATGTGTGTGAAGTAACTCCAACATCCTCATCCAAAAACGAGTCTGTCATTTCACTTTCCTCATTCTCAACTAGGAACTCCAGCTTTAACTCGAAAAAGACCAAAGACTTTGTAGACTTCACGAATGCAAAGTCCAAATCGAACTCCTGAAGCACAACAATCCATTTTGTGTACTTCCCTTAAATAATACACCTAGTCAAAACATATTTGAAAGGATTAACGGTGGAAATAATGGTTGTCTTACGTAGCATAATATAGTGTTGAATTCGCTAGAAAACATGAAACATTTCCAGTTCCAACTTTTCAACATGTGAATACTTGAGTTCATGACATATTAACACACAAATTAAATAATAGATGGCATGCTCTTGGATCTCATCATATTCTTGAACAAGAACCATGCCAATAGATGATTCTACGACTGCCAAATACAACAAGAAATCATGATTTTGGGGGGACTCAACAAAGGAGTTGAAATAAAATATTTCTTTAATGCTTCAAACGACCATTGTCAAAATTCGTCCCAATAAAATGGGACCCCTTCTTTCAAAAGGCGTATGAAACCTTTTGTTATGTTGGCGTAGTTCAACAAGAATCATCAGAGAAAGTTTTCCTTTCCCTGCAGGCTCTGAAGTTGTCTAATTGTACGCAGAGGAGGAAAATAAACTATTTCCTCAACCTTTAAGGGTTCAACCATGATCCCCTTCTTCAAAATGATGAATCCAAGAAGACGATGAAAGGTGACGCAAACCCCCCTACCCTTGGGCCAAGATCCACATAGGATCGTTCTTCTCTGAATCTGCAGAACTGAAATAGTTTTTTCGGGCCCTCACTGGAACCCCACGAATCTGATCCACAGGTACTTCGAAAACCCCACCTGTGCGAACAAGCACTAGGCATGAGCTTCATCTCCACATGACCACAACATTGTGGTTGTATCGGGATTTCGGTAACTGGGAGTTTGAACTGTAGCGACCCAAACCACTGGTCACTCCAATCCCCGAATTCCTGAAATGGCTCAATACCGAAATGGGCTCAACGAATTTGGCTCGTACTATTTCCTTTGAATGTTTTCAGGGCTTCACGATTTCACGAGTCAAGACTTCACGTATCCAACTCCTGGTCTCTCAAGCACCCAGGTCCCCGAATGCCAAAATGGGCGGTCCATGACAAACCGCTACCGGCTTTTCTTGATTCGGGAAACCGCGATGCAAGCGTTCCCCCTATTCTCTGTATTTCCAATCCCCGGTGTCTGAATCCAAAAATTCCCAAAATGCCGAAATCTACCCGTGACCACGGTCCACTTTTAGGTATTTTGAAATTCTTGATCCCACGATTTTGGCTGCAGATGGTTCTTGGTCCTTCAATCTCCTGAACCCCGAAATGTCAAAATGTCGAACTCCAAAATGGTTTCTTCCTCCATGACCACAACCCTGCTCCAAGGACACGTCACATTTCACGACTTTGGGGTTTTTAATGCAAAGTGCCCCAGCTCCTTTTCATCGGGATTTCTGAAATGATGAACCTTGAAATGTCGAAACGCTGAAATGCTAAAATGCTAAACACTGCTCCAAAGGGAAATCAACAGCTCCTGATATTTTTGGGATTTCAGAAACTAAAAGTTCGCAATGCAGTGACTCCAAAATATCTTGTCACGCCAATCCCCGAATCCCCAAAATAGGAGTTCGTTCAAGATATGATGGTTATCGGTCCTTTGCACTGGATCTGATGACCCAGATCTAATCTTCTGTGCTCTCTCCTTCCATTGTCTGGACGTGAAACTCAACAGTCCAAATCTCGTCTCTCCAGCTGTTCTAACGACAGTTGTGCTCCCTCCTGAGCTTGAGAAATTCCTCTCTCCCCTTGGGAGATTTTCTGAAGTTTCAAATGCCTCGACCTTTGCTTCCTCTGTGAACTCAATTCCCTTTAATATCGCCTGCATTACAGGGACGCTATCCCTCCTGAGCTTTGTCGGCTGTGAAACCTCAAAGGGTTTCTCGACCTTCTTCTTGCTCTATTGTTAATTAGTGTGCTAAGGCACTATCCTTCCTGAGCTCCTCAACTCTGAACCCTCCAAAGGGTTTTATTGGCCTCTGTAACTCCTTGTAGGGTTCTTGCATGCAATTGTGCTATCTCCTCTGAGCTTAAGAACTTTGAGACAAGTTCTCACCTCTGCACACTCCTTGTGCCTGACGAGCCCTCTGATAGTTGTCTATCACCACTTCACCCGAATACTATCTTGGTGCACTCCTTGCATACGTCTTCTTCCTTCTTGAGCTTCAACTACTTGGACCTCAATGGTCTCTATCCCTTCCTCTCCTTGAAGGGGTGGAAGTTCCCTCCTCTACAACTTCCCACTCAAGCACACCTTGTTGAGCCTACAGGATGTTCAGAAATCCTGTGAGTGTCTTCCCTGTGACACTTCTCTTCTGTCTGAACTCAAGAAAGAGTTCTTCTGTGCACTCTATGAAACTACTCAATGCCCTCCTAGCAGAGCTTCCACAGAACCTCAGACATTTTGTTATCTCAGAACTCAAAATAGAGTTCTTCTGTGCACTCTATTCACTTACTCAATGCCCTCCTGGCAGAGTTTCCACAGAACCTTGAGTGATTTTGTTATCTCTGTTCCTTCCTCTGCAAAGTCTCTCCTTCAAGGTGTTCAACAACCTTGAGGCTTCATCCTTGAGTAAATGACTACAACTGGTGTGCCCTCCTGGCATGTCTTTGTCTGAAATTTCACAGAATTTGGAAGTGCACTCCTGCACTGGTTTTCAAAGACCACAGTACTTTGTCATGCACTCTTGCATGAAACCACAAAGAAACCAAATATGAAATCAAAGAAATCACAGATAGGAAAATCTACCTATACCTGCAAATGCACATCTAACATACATCTACAACATATCATCACACATAAAGACATTCATTCATGAACTCACAAACACATAAACAACAACATGCAAGAAAACTGTTATGCTTGTATTTATATGAAATGCCTCTTTGTAATGTGTTCAAGCTCGGAATGAAACAAAGTCTCGGCTCTCCTCTCTTCTATCCAACCTATTCTCTCTATTCTTCTCATAGCTCTCTATCGACTATCTAGATACAAAGAGGGGCTCCTCGATCTCTTCCCTCCATCCTCACCAACTCTCATTAATTACAATGAATTAAATTGAATGGGCCATCTAATCCGAATTGGATCTATATCCCCATCAACACGTCAGCCATTAAAGGTGACACTAACTACACCATGCTCAAAGGCACGACTTGGCTCTAGCAGTCTTACAAACATTTAATACATTTTCAAAATTTGAGAAATGAGAGGGTTGGGCCTCTCCTCTCCATTGAACGCGCTTGATGTGTTGGATGGTTGGCACTTAGCTAGCTTGGAGTGATGCTCCTACATCATACTCCTCTGTTTTATGAAAAATTCATGAGCTCCTAATCATGAGCATCCCAGCATCATTGTTGAAATCCACATGGATCCCAAATAGTTCTCTGGAGCTGTCCATCTGCTCCATTGCTTCGCTGCTTCTACTGCCTTGATACTATGGAAGGTTCTCCTCTACTCAGCTTCCCTCTGTTGGCAGTTTCTACTGATATAAACATCATCTTTCTGATTTCCTCAATCACTTCGTCCAGCTGCTCCCAGGGCTGGTTCTCCTTTTGCAGCTTGCTCTATTGCACTTCTTCCCTGCAAATGGGTAGATCATCTCGATCCCCCTTGAAATCTTCTCCATCTCTTATGGCCTTATCTTGCCACTCTATTGCAGATTCCAATTTTGTAGTCTCCTCGTTGATCTGTTGCTCAACTTCTCCCTTTGACATCTTTTCTTCTACCATTTCTCCTACTGGTATATTTCTAGTTTCCTCTAGTTGCTCCTTGGGCTAGTATTCTCCCTCTATCTCCAACCTGATCTGTTGGATGTGCATACCCTTCACCTTCACCCTTCTCTCCAAGGATTTAATTTCTTCACACACAATAGCAAAATCTATGTTGTATGATTCCTCCTCTTCTGCTTCTATAGTCTTCAGTACTACAATTACCTTTTGTTCGACTCTCTGGCTGAAAATTTTGAGCCATTCCAGTGAATGCTCATCTTCTTCTACTACAAGCTCCAGTGCTGCAATCATCTCCTTTTCATCTTCCTGGCTAAAAATTTTGAGCCATTCCTTTGAATTCTCATCTCCTTTGTCTCCTTGGGCAAACGTTAGTGTCTACTCCACTTCTTCCTCCATGAAATTTTTTTCTAGTTGTCCTCCTGTTGTTGCTGCATCTGCAACACCTGCTCTAGCCTCAACTAGGAATCTTGGTAGGAATACTCTAATTCCCCCAATCATTAGAATGCTCTTCTGATCCTCACCTATCAACACTCCTTGTTGATATGAACTCTCCTTTGATTTCATGATACTTTCAGACAGTCTCATCTCCTTTCCCTTGCCCACCTGGTAGTCCATGAGATCCAGTGATCCCATCTCATTGCCCACTTGGAAATCTAAACTTTCACCACTGCTCCCTTGGCAGTACATGATACCTTATGTTGATCTCTTTCCATTTCCCACCTGGAAACTTGAAATAACACTTCTTCCCACCTGGCAGTTTATGAGATCAATCGATCCCATCTTCATCAGTACTCCTTGATGACCCAAACTCATCCCTGAGTTCATGAGACTTTCAGACAGTCTCATCTGCTGTCCCTTTCCTACTTGGAAATACGGGGTTTTTTCCCTATCCAATTGGCAGTTTATGAGATCTTCAACTAATCTCATACCATTTCCCTCCTGGCAATATGAATTTCCACTGTTGTCCTCCTGATAGTCTATGAGATCCTCCAATGATCTCATTTCATTACCCACTTGACAATTGGAAAATTCATCCCTGCCCTCCTAGAAGTTTTTGAGACCTGAAACTGATCTCTCTTCCTCATCACTAAGGGTTTCTCCATGTTCTGGTTCATAGATATGAACCATATCCTCTTCATCTCTGAGGCTTTCAACATACCTCATCCATCCTTTCAACAGTCTTTGTTGCCTCTTGGCCAACAATTTCTTGACTGGCCACTTTTCTTTTCTCTTCATGGGCCATTCATATACCCAATGCATCCTTGCATCCTGCTGCATCTTCAATGCAAGATCCTCCATTCTCGCTCTCATCTTAGAAATTTCTTTGTAAATCTCTACTTTACTCATATGCTGGTGGTATCCTCTTCCACCATGCTCATGGCCTTCAGTAGCCATTTCCTCCCTCAAGAACGTGACTGGTCCTTCTGGCTCAGCCCACCTAGTTGTCTACCATTGTTGCTCACCCTGCAACAATATTTCTTTATCTACTTTTCCCCCCTCTACCTATAGTCTACAGACAGAAAGTGGCTTTGATACCACACTGACACAGACCCCTCAACTCTCGAGCCAAGATCCACACATGATCATTATTCTTTGAATCCGCAGAATTGAAATAGTTCTTTTGGGCCCTCACCAGAACCCCATGAATCCGATCCACAGGTTCTTTGGAAACCCCACCTGTGTGAACAAGCACTAGGCGTGAGCTTCACCTCCACGTGACCACCACATTGTGGCTGTATTGGGATTTTGGTAACTAGGAGTTTGAAACGCAACAACCCAAACTACTGTTCACTCCAATCATCGAATTCCCAAAATGGTTTAATACTCAAATGGGTTCAACGACTCTAGCTAGTGCTATTTCCTCCGAATATTTTCAGGGCTTCATGATTTCACGAGTCAGGACTCCACATCTTCAGACTCCCAGTCTCTCAAGCACCCGGGTCCAGAAATGCTCAAACGGGTGGTCCATGACAAGCGCTACCGACTTTTTGTGATTCGGGAAACCACGATGAAAGCATTCCCCATGTTCTCTGTCTTTCCAATCCCTGAATTCCCAAAATGTCGAAATCTACTCATGACCACGATCCACTTTTCGAGATTTCAGAATTCATGATCCCGCGATTCCAGCTACAGATGGTTCTTGTTCCTTCAATCTCTCGGACCCTGAAACTCCGAAATGCCGAAACACTGAAATGCTAAAATGTCAAACCCCGCTCCAAAGGGAAATCAACGGCTCCTGATATTTTCGGGATTTCAAAAAACAGAAGTTTGCAATGTAGTGACTCCAAAATATCTTGTCACGCCAATCCCCGAATTCCTGAAATAGGAGTTCATTCAAGATCTGATGGCTATCGGTACTTTGCGCTAGATATGATGACCCAGATCTAATCTTCTGCGCTCTCTCCTTCTATTGTCTGGATGTGAAACTCAACAGTCCAGATCTCATCTCTCCAGCTGATCTAATAGCAGTTGTGCTCCCTCCTGATCTTGAGAACTTCATCTCTCGCCTTGGGAGATTTTCTGAAGTTTCAAAGGCCTCGACCTTTAATTCCTATGTGAACTCAATTTCCTTCGATATCGCCTATGTTCTAGGGACGCTATCCCTCCTGAGCTTTGTCGGTTGTGAAACGTCAAAGGGTTTCTCGACCTTCTTCTCACTCTATTGTTAATCAGTGCACTAAGGCACTATCCTTTTTGATCTCCTCAACTCTGAACCCTCCAAAGGTTTTTCTTGGCCTCTGCAACTCCTTGCATGCAATTGTGCTATCTCCTCTGAGCTTAAGAACTTTGATACAAGTTCTCACCTCTGCACACTCCTTGTGCCTAACGATCCCTTCGACGGCTATCTATCACCACTTCACCCGAATATTATCCCGGTGCACTCCTTGCATAGGACTTTCTCTTGCTTGAGCTTCAACTACTCAGACCTCAATGGTCTCTATCCTTTCCTCTCCTTGAAGGGGTGTAAGTGCCCTCCTCTGCAACTTCCCGCTCAAGAACGCCTTGTTGAGCCTACAGGATGTTCATAAATCCTTTGAGTGTCTTCCCCGTGACACTTCTCTTCTCTTTGAACTCAAGAAAGAGTTCTTTTGTGCACTCTATGCAACTGCTCAATGCCCTTCTAGCAGAGCTTCCACAGAACCTCAGACTTTCTGTTATCTCAAAACTCATAATAGAGTTCTTATGTGCACTCTATGCACTTACTCAATGCCCTCCTGTTAGAGTTTCCACAGAACCTTCAGTGATTCTGTTATCTCTGTGCCTTCCTCTGCAAAGTCACTCCTTCAAGGTGTTCAACAACCTTGAGGCTTCCTCCTTGAGTCAATGACTATAGCTTGTGCACCCTCCTGGCACGTCTTTGTCTGAAATTCCATAGAATTCAGAAGTGCACTCCTACACTAATTTTCAGAGACCACAATACTCTGTCATGCACTCTTGCATGAAACCACAAAGAACCCAAACCTAAAATGAAAGAACTCATAGATAGGAAAATCTACCTATCCCTGAAAATGCACATCTAACATACATATACAACATATCATCACACATAAATACATTCATTCATGAACTCACAAACACATGAACAACAACATGTAGGAAAACTGCTCTGTTTGTATTTATATGAAATGCCTCTTTACAATGTGTTCGAGCTCAGACTGCAACAGAGTCTCTCCTCTCCTCTCTTCTATCCAACCTATTCTCTCTATTCTTCCTGGAGCTCTCTATCAAATCTATTGACTAACTAGATACAAAGAGGGGCTCCTCGAGCTCTTCCCTCCATCCTCACCAACTCTCATTAATAAAAATGAATTACATTGAATGGGACATCTAATCCAAATTGGATCTAGATCCCCATCAGCACGTCAACCATTAAAGGTGACACTAACTACACCATGCTCAAAGGCTGATCCGAATTTATGTAGGAACACAATGAAATATAGAAATACACATAAACGCAGAGATGCAGCGGAAATAAGACTTCATTTCATTAATAACAAATGACTGAAATATGCTTACAGACAGAATGGAAATAAACTAGTTAGGGCACTGGTAGCTTATCTCTGAGAAGAGATGTGGCTGCTACTCGCATCCGTGAGAAGATGATTACAATGAGGCTCTAGAGGCCTTTGTACAATAGAAGAGAATGCCAAAATTCATAGACATCCAAAAACCTAACCCTAGGAGATGAAGCGCCAAAAGTCATGTGGGCCCCGTTCGGGTAAGTTAGTACAACAACTTCCCGGGGTCGTAACTTTTGCATACGATCTCCGTTTTAGGCGTGTGATAGCTCGTTGGAAAGGTATCATCGAGGAGATTCATTTTGGGGGATCAATAATGCCTTTGGATATCATTGAGAACCTCAATCTCAAAAAACCTTCATTTAGGCCCTCAAAATGGCCCCATAAGTTAAAACGTGCTAAAAATAGTAAATTGCCAAAATTGCCAGAAAACTGTTTTGAGCCGGTCGGAAAAGGTGGGTGGCCACCGATATCCACCTGGATCAATCCTCCCTCATTAGGAAGCAATGGTCTCCATTGTGTTGAGTTCCTTCATGAGATGAGGAAACTTCTGCTGAACTTGGTCCTTGGTGAGCCATTTGCCTTGGTGAAGGAGTTGGCCTGCTTTGACAACTCGATATAGCGGTATCCTTTGTTTTCGGGTGTGCTTGATTTGTGTATCCATGATCTGATCAGTTTTTTCTTGTTCCATGCAGTCTATATTTAACTTTGTTGGTGTGAGTTGTTCTTCCATGTCAAATGTGTCTAGTAGAGGTGGAAAGTAGGGCCGAAGGCGGTCCACATTGAACACTGGGTGCAGGCCAAGGAATGGTGGAATGCTGAGCTCAAAGGAATTTTCCCCTACAGCCTTGGTGAGAGTGTATGGCCCATATCGAAGCGGACGAAGCTTGCAGTGGGGTCCAGCGAGGCATTCCTTTTGCAAATGTAGCCACACTTTGTCGCCCACTTGGAAGTTGTGTGGCACCCGATGTTGATCATGTCGTTGCTTGTACTTAGCATTGGCTCTGTCCAAGATGTCATGAACCTGTTGGCGGA
>WSFP011422442.1:0-22769 GCA_009831015.1 Picea engelmannii | reverse complement strand
GATACTAAGGTGTTGCAATGGCAAGGCCTTAGCTCATACTTCAAGAAAATTGGCCTTTCGACAATATCTAGTAGGTGAAAGCTTTTGAAGTTAGGACAATAACATGTGTTAGTCTTCCTAGGGTTTAATCAAGCAATTTCATAATCTTGAATGTAAATGCAATATAAATAAAACCATAACCATTCAATTAAGAATAATTGCATAAAATTCACTTACATACATCAAGAATAATCTAGAAAGTCCATAGTTGAACACATCCACCAAGAAGCTTGCCAAAATACACCAAATTTAGCCTCCTTCAACAAGTGCGCCTAAAATTTCAGCCAAGAAACCCTAAGGAGGGTGCAAATTTCAGTCCTCACAAGTGTGAGTGAAAGATGATGAACAATAAGAGTGATTTACCCCTTATTTATACAATTACAAAGACCAGAATTAGGTCAAAAAGGATGGCATGGCCTGTTACACATAATATCCAGTTTTTACATTAAGAGTCATAATTAAACCCTAAAACAAGCTACAAATGTAACGTCATGCCCTTTTAGGGTGACATTAGGCCCTTTTTGGGCAATGTTGGCCTCATGGAGAAAAACATTAGGCCTCCTTGGGCCTCAGGAACCTGCCACACATGCCACTTGGCACACAAGTTCCTCCAAAACATCCCAAAACTTTGGGTGACTTGGTGTTATAACCCTAATTTGCACAAGACATGCTTACCTGGCATCAGGCCCTCTCAGATTCCTTCTTTGCAAAAACACTGTTGAACAACTCTTCTTAAAAACCCCTTTTATAAAGGCTCACGTGCCCTGCTCCATTACTGCATACATGTACATGCTAGCTGACCCAAGACAGCCCACGTGTACCTTCAGAAGCATGAAAAAAGGAAAGTTTCTGACGGAACACACAGCTTTGGGCAAGTTAACTAAACCTTTCGGCCATGCATGGCCAGTCATTCGACCAAATACATAGCTCCTTCTAGCCTATAAAATAAGGGGTAGGGGTCCCATTTGAAAGTAGGAAGAAGAGTATAGAAATTCTGCCCAAATTTATCCCTCCTTTGCTCCAATTTCCTGCAATTGCATTGTGAGGTTGAGTAGTTGGTGCATTGTGAAGAGGAGCCCAGGACCAGGTTTGAGGAGCAATGTCGACCACATATTGTAAAGTTTACTCTTGTGAAGATTAATACAAAAAGGAATACTTTTCCCGTCCCACGATATCATGTGTTCAAGTTGAATATTTATTTTATGATATTGTCACAACTAACCCAACAATTAGTATATGAAATGCATGCTCACAACTTTTTGTTTGTTCATGTGTGAATGCAGGTTAGGTTTGGGAGGAGGATTTCAATCAAAGAGCGAGTGAAAGAAAAGGGATCGACATCAAATGAAGGACTTAAGGCAGAGTTATCGAATCTCATTTACACCTTTGTATTGCATGAATGTGGGGTTTTGTGTTAGGAGAATAGGAAAGAGTTGAGGCCTTTGAAACGGTCATTTTCTGCATGCATGATTAGAGCCCTTAAATTCTAAGTCTGTAGGAGGGATTCCCACCCACAACACCTGGGTGACATCATGGGCCTTCCAAGGCCTACGTCATGGTGGAAAGGGCACAACCCCCTTAGGTCCATGCCTTCTAGGCTATCCCTGGTTAAAGGTCCTCCTCTCTCTCTGGTGAAATCCTATGATATGTCTATGCCCCTGGCTAGGGTCTCAACATCCATTTGGTGGGATTTCATCCCCATGGAGGTCCGAACTAATCATCTCCCCATGTGTACATGTCCATCAGGTACCTATCCATTGGGTGTGTCCCTGTAACATCAACAGATACACCCTCCATGGGCTCACAAGTAAGAGGGATGATAGCAATGTCAATCACATCTAATCATCAAGTTATTAAACATGTGCATGAAACCACTTTTACCTAGACAAGTGCTCAAAGACATTATGCTAATCTGCAAGCCAAGTTTGGAAGGGACGCTAGGACGTCCTTTTGGAATAATGATCATTGGATTTGTGATGTTCCCGAGAGAATTCAAATCCAGGACATGTGAGTGGATGAGGTGGTGAGGGATGTCTAGGAAAGGGGTGCAGTGATAGTAGGGAAATGTATAAATTACTTATGAGTGCCTCTGAAGAGGGCGAGTTGCACCTTGTCATGGATGCAAATGTTTCCAAGCCTATTCATGCCTTTTATATTTTATTCTTATTTCTTTTTTTCTTTCAAGACGCTAGTTAGGGGACACTGCCATGGTGTGGTGACTAGTGGTGGCAATGTTACCCACAAGAATTTCACGAAAATGATAAGGTTGGATCGTGATGAGACCCCCTTTCACTTGGCTATTCCACCAAGAGCCACTACTATGGCGTGGTGACCAACTGTCGATAGTGTCATACAGCTACATGCCCATGGACCTAATAGGCTAGCTCGTGATAAGACTCCTTATCCTCCAACTAGGTCTTGATTCATTCAGGGATGATTTTAAGGATGGAAAATTATTTTTAAAAGTAGAAACCTTGGTGAATCTTACTGATCCATCATATGCCAACTATAAATGTTTGGTGATATTTTTATAAAAATATTCAAATTTCTAAGGATTTAATTTAGTTTGTATAAAATTTTGGTGATTTTTAAGGTAAAATAACTTTATCCTATAGAATTTGGGCGAATCATTTTTAGAATAGAAAATCTTTTTTTGGCAAAAACCATGGAAAATTAGCCCATGAGCGAAATTTACCCCCTAAAAGCATCCTTGTATTTATTATTTTTTATGGGTCCCTTTGTTTCTTGCTAAGAATATTTTTATTCCTTCTCGGGGATCCCTGGGCAAAGCATCTCAAGGTTTCATTCTTTTGGCTTTTATCTTTTTCCATCTATTTTTACCCTCTGGGCCTTTATCCCCTTATTCCCACAAGGTAAGGTACAACCCTTAGATATTTGGCCGACCAAATGCCCAGACCAGTGTAATGGGATGGATGTGCAGGAGAAAGATGAAAATTGGTAAGTATGGTGGGAGCGGACGATGGCCTTTCATGAATCCCCCAAGTGGAAAATCAAACCCTATGGGTACCAGCTTACTAGGGCATTTTGTCATTCCCCCCAGGTGTGGTCAAGTGGAAACGCATAAGGTCCAGGAACATGTTAGAAGAAAAAGGAATTAAATGCACATATTCAAAGGTTTTAAGGATCAACGTGATGCATACCTTGATACCCGGACTCGTTACCTCATGGAGCAAGATCCATTTTTGTTGTAGGACCAGGTCAACGTGATGGATGTTGTTGTTGCTGAAAAAGTGGAGGTGATGAAGAATAAAAGGATGGGCCCTCCAGGGCCATGCTCAAGTCAATCTGTCTCTCGGTACTCCATGTCTAAGACCTGTGGGCCTTGAGACATAATATCCTTATTTATCCCTAGGCTAGGGGATAACATAGCCCAAGAAAGAACCTAAGAAACATTAAGAAGATGTATCTAGCAACCCCTGAAGTTGTAAGCTTGCTACAAGACTTAGTTCAAAAAATTAGTATCCATGACAAGCCCTTACATCAACCCTCTTCATCCCAAAGGCCACTCAATCAACATAGGAAAAATTTCCAATCCCATAGGAACTTTGAAAACCTAAAAAATCCCAATCCTAGCCCTGGGGCCAAATTTGTTGAGCGAAATTCACATGATTCAAACCCTTGTTGTAGAGCTTGTGACATGCCTCATAATGAAGAAACTTGCCAACTATTTTCCAATATGCATGTCTTCTTGGGGTCAGATAGTCATGAATATAACATGGTCAATATGGTGGGAGAATTACATGAGGTTTTGGATTACTTTCGAGACTACCCGTATGCCCCTTCTTCATAAATCCAATATCACAATAGGGGTGTGTTTAAGATTGATTCTATTGTCCATAAAGAAGCCAAAGACACCTTAGATTCACTTGTTGCATGGCCTATTAGGAAGGAGGAGATAGAAAGAGATAAAGAGATTCACATGGCTAGGCTAGAGAAACTTCAAAAGAAGTATTTTAGGAGGAACAAATCCAAATATCCCCAAACTCTTAGGGATCCTTCTTCATCAAATTCACCAACCAGCTAAGAAAAAATGCAATTTTTCCAACACCACAAGATCCCAAGAGAACTATTCCTTCAATTTTTTATCAGAATAAGATTGGGCAGGTAGAAAGAGGATTTTCAAACAATGGTATAGTAACAAATCAACAAACCATATAAGGTAAATATTCTCCAAATCAACAAACAGTCCAAGATTATGTTGTTTCCCCCAATGCTGATTTTGCATGTTTTTCGATTGAGGTCGAATTAGTAACAGAAAAAATCCCCATTCCCCTCAAAGAATTGGCTAAAAATCCTAATTATCAACAGTCTATTTCCAAATTCATGGGCTATCCTTCAGATGAAGCGAATCTTAATGATGATATTCCTAAAATTTTCCTAGGGACAAATAGGCAAGAGAAATCTCACATGCCTTTCTATATGACATTTACAGATTAATGGTTTACTTTTGAGGAATTACGTGCTTGATTCAGGGGCCTCAAATAATATCATTTCATTAGAGGTGATGAATCAGTTAGGCTTGCAGATAACTAGGCCCTATAGAAATGTCAGAGCTATGGATGCTAGGGAGGTTGCATCTCTTGGTATTATTAAAGACTTGCATTTTTTCTTGCTTGCATGTCCACAAAGGCACATAGTTATGGATGTAGTGATTATTGACTTCCCTATTGAATGGGACGTGTTTTTATCCCACAAGTGGTGTGAAGATGTGGGAGGAACCTTGCAGATATATTTGACCTATGTTGATATTCTTGTAGAAGACAACTTCAAGGTATGTGTATTCAGAGAACAAAATATTATTCATAACATGCAAGACCCAAGAATAGGGGACAATGACCTCATGTACCCTAGCATCAAAGAACCAGAAGCTGAGGAAGAAGATATGGGTAATTACATGCTCACAGATGATGTAGATCCTCCTATTCATGTTGTCCCAAAATATGAGCCACATTAGGTATGGCTTATGCAATTTGATGGTTCAAGCTTTTATATTGCATCTGGTGCAGGTATTTTATTCACTTCACCTAATGGAATGATTTATCCTTTTTCTTACCGTTTGGAGTTCCCTTGTACTAACAAAAATGCTGAGTATGAGGCCCTTTTGTTAGGTTTGAAGAAAGCAAGGAAGATGGGATTGAAGTGCCTTAGAGTAGAAGGATATTTTGATTTGATCGTGAAACAAGTACACAAAGAATGTGAAGCAATACATTCACTCATGAAAAGGTACAAAAATGTAGTATGGGATGAGATTGAGCTATTTGATGCATTTAACATTACCCATATTGATAGAGGAATTAATAGGGATGTTGATTCGCTTGCTAGGACAACCACTTTATTTCAGCTCTATATTACTAATCACTATATCCTTGTTAGAATATAATGGATATGCTCATTTTACCATTGACAATATCACTATTGTCACCCAACCATAGGTCGAAGCCACCCTCCGAGCACCTTAACCTTGACTGAGAATTACTCTGGAAGCAAACCCTAGGCTAGATAGCCAAACAAAGAGTAGCTCACCTTTCCCCAAGGATAACGCACCAACAAGAGCTGATTATATAGTCCAAACCCTAAGTAAGAGATAGTCCAAGACAAACATGATCTGCTAGTTGCAGTAGTTGCAATGGCATCTCTCCTCCAAACCTGCGCACAAAACTGGGCACTGCAGTGTGCACAAGTGATGCTCTACAATTCTGAGACTGTCTGCCATAATGAAGACTGGCCTCCTGTATTTATATTAATTTTGGATAACTACCTGGGCCGACTTCTCATTCTGGGTATCTGTCTGTTCAGTATATATTATTTCTTATGGTCGACTTCTTCTCTTGGAGGCTAATAACCTAATACAAGTTATCCTCTTGAGCTGACATGTCTTCTAGGGTTATTATCCAACTCATTAGGGTTTCTTCTTGCTTCCCGAAATATTCTATTCTCGTCAGGTTTACACGTGGAGTTAAATACCTCCTGCAGCTACCATAATATCAACACTCCCTCCTAGCTAGGGAGGTATTACAGGTAATGGTCTTGAGCACAAATGTACTATTCACCCGGTAGCATCAACATAGTTGTATAGACTATATCATGACTAGATCATGAGCACCATCATCACCATTAGTGTCATCAGCTGCATCATCTCTCGAAACCATACTCCGTCTAAGTAATCAAACATGATGCTCACTCCACAGAGTGACATAATAGCCATTCTTCTAATCTAGAAGAGTAAATGTTTTGAATCATTTTCTGTCTAGGAAATCTTTGTTCATTGATCATCCATCTAGTTGATAGTCATTTTCAACACTGTTGATAGTCTTCAAGGCAATTGAAATGATATCATTCAATAGAACACAACTATGTCTATCCATAGTAGTACACAACTATAATCCAGTGGTACACTACCACAACAAGTAGCACACAGATACTTGATCAAACAGTGGAACACATCCACCATAGTAGTATACATCTACTATATAGATACATACGGTCTTTATAACAATCATCTGATATCAACCTTCACAAAAACAATGTTATGATATAAATTGAATCATGTGGGCCATTCTTCCACTCACATCAATGATGAGTTATCTGGACTATTCTTCTCAAGCAAGGAAGAACAATTGTCTTGATTTCTGAGCCTAGACCATTCCCCACCTTGGGTCATTCCTCCGACACTAGACAAAGTGTAACCTGAAGAGAATGAGTCTGCCCTAAGGAATGTTTGTCCCAGATTGTTGAACCTGGACCATTCCCCACCCTGAGCCATTCCTCCGGCACTAAACAAAGTGCAACCTGGAGAGAATGAATTCTCCCTAAGGAATGATTGTCTGGACCATTTCCTAAGGATATGATTGTCCTACACCAACCACCAAAATGGACCATTCCCCATGTTAACCACAATGGGAAATCGTTGTCCGGTGAGGTGGGTCAGTCTTCTTGAGTAACCCTTAAGAAGAGAGACTTCCTTAGACCACTTCCCATTTTAACAACAATGGGAAGTCATTGTCTATGGTACATCAATAATCTGGACCATTTTTCGAACTGGAAAATGTTTGTCCGTCAGAAATCTCAATCCAATTTCCAAACTGGAAAGGTACTGCTTATCCTGGACCATTTTTTGAACTAAAAAATGACTGTCCATGAATAAATAACACATCAATTCTCCCTCCCAACCTGGGAGTCATCTCTTCCTTTTTCAATAAGGAAGTCATCTCCACGAGCTCCAGCTTGAGTACACAAACTCTTTCATCTTGGATAGAAGCTTTACCAAAATGTCTTCTTATCTACTCATCTGTGGACATATATATTTGAGAACCACTTTCTCCTTTCTGGACTTCATCACGGATAATGTAATGCTTGATCTTAAATGTACTTAGGTCTAGAACACTGGTTTTTCTATGAAGGCTTCATATAGCTCTGATCAATAAAGTATATCTTTGTTGGATTCTTCTTTGGTTCCTTTCTTGGTATCTTTGTTGTGAGCTCCAGCTTGAGTACGCAAACTCTTTCATCTTGGATAGAAGCTTTACCAAAATGTCTGCTTATCTACTCATCTGTGGACATATATATTTGAGAACCACTTTCTCCTTTCTGGACTTCATCACGGATAATGTAATGCTTGATCTTAAATTTACTTAGGTCTGGAACACTGGTTTTCTATGAAGGCTTCATATAGCTCTGATCAATAAAGTATATCTTTGTTGGATTCTTCTTTGGTTCCTTCTAGCTCACAACATCGTGGAAAGGGTCAAACTGGAAGATATCCATGTGGCACTTCTTCTGTCATCATGATATCTCTGTCATGGATTGGAAATTCATCATCCTGATCTTCTGAGTAATCATTCTGATACAATATCTTTGTTATATAAAATTTTCACCATGCTTTTGCTATGCATTGGAGGTTCTCCACCAAGTTATCTTCTTCCATCTGCATACAAGGGTCTCTTTCTGGTATGCCTCAAAGTCTTGAGGTTTCTCTTCATACGCTCTTTGTTCAATTTCTCTGGAGAATAGTATTTGCATTCATTTGAAGTAGAACTACAAACCATGGATATTGCAGATGATATAAAGACTTGTGTATAGGTATGTCTGGTTTACTAGAACAAGTAATCATTATAGTCTTCTCCCTCCATCTGGGAGAACCTCTAGTTCTAGATCTTATAATGCTTGTATATATACATTGTTCTTCATCACAACTTCCAGTTCCTCTGCTTGATTGCTTTTATTGAGTTCATATCAGGTTCGTAATCTTGTGATTCTTAATACAATGACTGGTTGTTCTGGATTCTCTTTCTTTCTTGGAATCTTCATGTTCTTTCTAATGTTTTTCTTTAGCTCTTGGATTCCATGCCCTAAATATTCCATTTCTTTCTTTCATCATAGGATCATGGATGTGGATGAAAAACCATGGATACTTTAAGGCTTCTCTTCGAAGAGGTCTTCTTCTATGGTCGAACTGAACACGTGCTGCTTTTTCATGTTTTCTACCATGGATATATACTTCATCATATTTAATGGATCATAGGATTAGCTCCCTCCTAATCCTTTCTTCATGTATGAGTACATATAATCGGCTCCCTCCATCTAATAGAGTCCACACTTTCATCTTATTGTCTTCTGCAAAACGTCATAAGTCTTTCTCCAAATTCCTCTTGATTGCTGACTTCATTCTTTCTTTGATTCTTCTAAGTCTCTTCATTATTGATTCTGATTTCGGCTTATCTTGTAATAGCTTCCACATGATTTCTTTGATGTATTTCATCCTTTCATGTGTATTATCTAACTTGTATAATGATAATAATCCTTATCTTGTTGTTCTTCCATAGGTATAGTTCTTCTTGGAACACCTTATCTTCCAAGAGATAGATATGCAAGATATGTACAGAGACTATGCAAACAAGACATGTACAAGAACTCAAAAGAGTATTGTTACCTTCATAAGAGGAAGTCTCTTTCATCCTGCTTAGTCTTCTTTATAGGTTCCTTTTCTTCGGCAACTGATGCTTCGTGTTTCTCCTTCCTTTTCTTTATCTCGAGACAATGATTCTTGTAGTGACCATACTTTTGACAGTTGAAGCATTGTATTTCTAAAATATCTTTCTCTTGATTTGGCTTCCTCCTTGAACCAAACTTCCTTTTGTTCCTGAAATTCTTGAATCTTGTTGTGAAGGCTTGATCATCGCACTTATTTTAGGTTTCTCTTTTGCATTGATCCTGGATTCTTCTTGAGCACAACAAGTCCAAAGTTGTTCAAATGTAGGATACTCCCACGTCTTGGGAAGACCATTGAGTACTATGTTTACCAATTCCTTCTCTGAAATGATTTCTTCAATAGCTTGTAGTTGATCTCTTAACTGAGAGATTCTCACAAAGTATGATGTTATAATGTCATCATCATTCATCTTCACGTCACAGAGCTCATTCTTTAGACTCATTATTTGTCCAATGTTTCTGACTGAGAAGAGGTTTGTTAGGGCATCATGCATCTTCTTTGATGAGTCAAGCTGGAAGATGTAGGATATCAAGTGGCCTTTTATAGATTCCACTATGATACTCATGGCATTGATGTCACCGTCTTTGAACTTCTCCATAATTGCAACATTCTTTAGTTCCTTCTCTTTTCCTTCTTCAAACTCTGGTTCCACGATCTTTCCTTTCACGATATCCAACACCTTATTTTTGGCAAGGATGAGGTCAATCCTTTTCTTCCTCGCTCTAAAGTTAGAAGCTCCATCTAACTTGTTTTCTGACTTCATAGAGTAAGTCATGGCTTCTTTGACTTGGTCAATCCTAGATTTGACCAAAAACTCAAACTTGACATCCTGGCTTGCTAAGAGTACCAGGAGATGCGTTAGGCTAAGGCGCACTGATCTATCCAAAAATTAGGTCAATCCCTTCACTTAAGGTTCCTCAACGAGAGGATTAGGGTTTTTGCAATTGCACCTGCTAGTAACCCTAGCGATAATGCGTTGGTGACTGCTCCTACTAGAAAACCTAGCGACAGTTCTTCAATGAGATTAATATCCTTATGGCTATGTTTCCTTCCAGCGGTTAGAATGAATGAAGGAGGTGTGGGTCCATAACTTGTTAGAATATAATGGATGTGCTTGTTTTACCATTGACAATATCGCTATTGTCACCCAACCATAGGCTGAAGCCACCCTCCAAGCACCTTAACCTTGACTGAGAATTACTCTGGAAGAAAACCCTAGGCTAGATAGCTAAACAAAGAGTAGCGCACCTTTCCCCAAGGATAGCACACCAAAAAGAGCTGATCAAATAGTCCAAACCCTAACCAAGAGATAGTCCAAACCAAACGTGATCTGCTAGCTGAAACAACTACAATGGCAGCTCTCCTCCAAACCTGCACACAAAACTGGGCACTGCAGTGCGCACAAGTGATGCTCTGCAATTCTGAGACTGCCTGCCAGAATGAAGACTGGCCTCCTATATTTATAGTAATTCTGGCTAACTGAATGGGCCGACTTCTCATTCTGGGTATTTGTCTGTTCAGTATATATTATTTATTCTGGCCAACTTCTTCTCTTGGAGGCTAATAACCTAATACAAGTTATCCTCTTGAGCCGACATGTCTTCTAGGGTTATTAGCCAACTCATTAGGGTTTCTTCTTGCTTCCCAGAATATTCTATTCTCGTCAGGTTTACACGTGGAGGTAAATACCTCCTGTAGCTACCATAATATCAACAATCCCACATCTATTTGAGGTCTCTTTTCACCCATATGTCCCTGATAAAATTACGTCCCTACAAGTTTTTGAAGATGAAGAGAAGATTTTGAACTTTATGCATCGTGATAAGGAATTTTCTGATGTTTTGATTGATGAAGTGCAAGATTAGAAGGAGGTTCCATTGATTCAGTTGAGATCTAACCATATTCATGTTGGTTTAGTTCCCCTTGAGAGTATATTTGATAGGTCGGGTAGATTTTTGAATAAATCCGAAAAAACTAATAAAGTTGATTTTTCGATGCAGGTTGACAACATCAACATTGGTTTTGAGGATTTTCCATGCTACATCAAGATAGGAAAAGCATGCACAAAAAAGGAAAGAAAGCAAATCGTCGATTTGGTTTGTGAGTACAAGGATGTGTTTGTGTGGTCTTATGACGAGCTGAAAACCTTTGACCAAAATGTCCTTAACCATGAGATCTCTATTAGAATGGATGCCAAACCCTTCAGACAAAGGCTCAGATTTATGAAACCCAAAGTAGCCCCTACCATTTAGAAAGAACTACAAAAGTTGTATGAAGCAAAAATCATTGAGTAGATTAGATATTTTGAATGGTTTTCAAGTGTGTGACAGTGAGGAAGAAAAATGGGGAGATCAGAGTGTGCATTGACTTTAGGAACCTGAATAGGGATTGCTTGAAAGATAATTACCCTTTTCCCAATATGGACCACATATTGCAGACAATTAGAGGTTTAGAGATGATGTCCATGCTTGATGGATTTTCAGGTTACAACCAGATTGTAGTGGTTGTGAAAGATCGTCATAAGGCTACTTTTATTACACCTTGGGGCACTTATTCGTACATTAGGATGCCCTTTGGCTTGATGAACGTCGGTGCAACATTCCAGCGAGCTATGGACCATGCTTTCAATTTTTTTATTATTTAAAATCATAGTTGTTTATCAAGATGATATAACAGTTTATTCTAAAAAGAGATTTGGCCATATTTCCCATTTGCGTGTTATGTTTGATAGGTGCAGGCAGTTGGGAATTTCACTCAACCCAAAGAAGTCGCTCATGGGGATGTTTGAGACCAAGTTGTTGGGCCACATAGTCTCAAAAGGAGTGTGAATTGATCCTGAGAGGGTCAATGGTATACAAGAGGTTTCCTTTCCCAGTAATAAAAAATCTATTCAATCTTTTCTAGGGAAAAGTGGTTTTGTACGCAGGTTTATCCCCAACTTTGCATAGATTGTAAATCCCATCACAAATATGATGAAGAAGGGGAATGATTTGACTTGGAGTGAGGAAGCTAAGAAATATTTCGAGAATATCAAACAGGCTCTTTCTCACTCTCCCATTTTAGCTAGTCCTTATTATTCACGTGATTTTCAGATTTTTTCTTTTGCATATGATAATACGATTGAATGTGTTTTATTGTAGAAGAACATGGATGGGAATGAGTAGGCGATTGCATATATGAGAAGGTCCTTGCAAGGATCTGAGCTCAAATACAAGCCTATGTTATGGTCAATGGGTTGGCCCATTTTAAGCCCTATTTTTGGAACTCACACATTGTAGTATATTTCCCTTTTCCTGAAGTTAAATATATATTAGCTCGGAAGGAGTGTGTAGGAACTAGAGGGTTGTGGGTGAAAAAAAAACAAGAGTATGACCTTGAAGTCAAGGTTTCAAAAAAATTTATAGATCAAGTATTAGCCACACTAATGACTAATAAGGACTTGGAACCTGAGGTAATTAATCAGGTAAATGTTATTTCTGATGATTTGCAAGTTTCTGATTAGTATCATGACATTATATTTTACTTGCAAAATTTTTCATGTCCTTCTAACTTCAGTAAGATGCATAAGTGATATTTGTAGCTCTGTGCTATCAATTATTGTCTTTGGAAGGGTCGCTTGGGATGGAGGAGCCCCCATGGGCTGATTTTGAGGTGTGTTCTACCGCATGAGACACATTAGATCATGACTGAGTTACATGCGGGGTTATGTGGTGGACATTTTTCTGCTAGGACCACTGCCCATATGATCATGTTGTTGAAATATTGTAACTTTGAAGAATATTCTAATTATATTTGAGTTATTATCTTATAGATCAAATACCCTTTTGTGGATTGATCATGTGAGGTCTTGTATAAGACCAAATCCCCTTTTGTGGATTGGTAAAACCATATTTATATGGTGGTATTTGTAAAGTCATCCCCTAGTGTTTATAAAGTGGTTTTAACCACTTCTAGAAGAAGTTGGACCTACTAAGTGAAGAGACATAACCCTAGTTCCTCCTCAACTAGTATTTATATGTGTGGATGGTGCCTCACTTGTTCACTCTCACACTCACTCATCCAGTGCGCATATCTGGAAGGCAGTTGTAGTTGCAGAAGGAAGGAGAAGACATGTGCATGCTCAGTCTTAGTTTATTCTTGGTGTTTTAGTCTTAGTCTTGGCATTATATTGGAAATATATTATTGAGGAAGTTTTGTTGGGTTTTCTCCCCCATGAGGGTTTCCCAGGATAAAATGTCGTGTACCTTGTGATTATGTTTCTTTCAATGATTCTCTTTATGTTGTTGTTTTGGAAATGCATTGAATGCACATGTAATTTGGAAATAACCTAATAACAACAATAAAACTTAACATGGTTTCAGATCTTGACTGAATAGAGCATCTTTCACTGGGTCTCTAAAAACATCATTGTTGTCATACAAGAAAATTAAGGCTTTTTACTAAAGACAATTTTTTTACCAATAACTATCTTGGGAACTGCACCTTGCCCTAGAGCATCTTTTAGAAGCTTGAACAAACTTTTTTAGTGGCCAAATTATTTGAAAAGTCAAACCCTAGTTTTGACTGGTACTAAAAAACCAAAAAAATAGGAAACCAGAACCAGTACCAGAAATACCAGTCCAGAATTGCACAGGTCAATTTTCAAGGGGTAAAACTAGGAATTTTCTGAAACGGTAAGCTCCAAAAAACTTGCCTCAGCCCAGTGCATCTAGTCCCTAGATTAGAATTCCAAAATTTGAAGTTCGAGAAATTAGAGTTTCCTCATAAAACCCTAAGTTGCAATTGTAGTGCTAGTTCCTTCATGCCAGTTTCTTTGCACCAGTTGCAGTGAAAGTTTTTGTGAAGTGTTGGGACTGATTTTTATTGTCCTAATGCACCTTACCCTAGAAAATCCCCAACTACCTTTAAATTACAAGTTGCAACACCTTTGAATTTTTTAAAGGTTTGTTATTTATTGTCATTGTTGTCGGATGGTTCCACTACCTGTCGATATTGTTAGAGGTATGTACTTACATATGTTTAAATTGTATTATTAGTTTTAAAGGGTATTTGCAGAAGAAAGGATCTTTTATCTAAATAACAATCATAGATCCAAAGGGATCTCAGATCTAGCACATTCAAAGGAATAATGCACCCCAAGTTTGATTATTTTGATATGCATCTATTTGTTATGACATTATTTTGATCTTTTGAAAATCTAGGTTGTATGTTGAAATTATAACCATCATACTAACCATTGGTCAAAATTAAAGTCAAGGTATTAGATTGATTAAAGTTGAGATTATAGGGTTTAATCCCTAACTCGGATTTCTATCAAGATAGCATTTTGTCTTAGTACAGAGGACATGTTGAAGAGAATACTTGTCATCTTGAGTGAAGGAGACTCAGAAGAAAATCAACAACACTCATTCTTGAGAACATGACTCCAGGTTACAGGTTTGATTGATTAAGTTGATAAGATTCAAATTTGCACATGTCAAGTTTGATAATTTCCTCATTACAAGTAAACAATATAGTTGTGATAGAAATCTTTGAATAGTTTTATACTTGGTAGCATGTGAGCAATATTGAGATAAATGCTTATTGTAATTATTTACTAGATATAACTAACATCTCATCCAGGAGAAACTTCTTGTTTTGTTTCCAGGTTACCATGGAGGAATGATTGATCATAACACTAGATGAGTGTTTCTCTCATTCCTTATTATTGTATTTCTTACTTTTGACCCTTGTTTCAGGCAGGTCACAAGTGATAGCTCTAAATGAGCTACTATTGGTGCAATTATATGCATAATATATTACCAAACATAAATTATCAACCAGGATTCGTAATCAATAGAGTTGATGCATTATATGTGCCGATAACATATAGGTTCCTATGTCTAATGAGTATGGCATAAAGAAGAAACATTCAATAACAAAATACTTTGTTTTGGAATATCTAAATGCTTCACACAACTTTAAACTTAGAAGAGAAAATTGATAAAAAAAACTTCTCAATCAAAAAGTCAATCAAGAGGTTCTTTCTTAGGTGACAATTCTTTTCATTCTAGGATTATGAAATGGAGAGATGAACTTAAGATCTTGTTCCCTGTAGCAATCGAAAACAGTAATTAACAATCAACTTTAACTACTCTTAAACATAAATCAATCCCAACTCTATTATATTCAATCAAACCTTCTTTAGTACAAGAAGCATCCAACATGACCGAGAGACTTCATTATGGAACATGAAGATAAGAGATAAAGTCCTATGGTTCATGTACCACTGAGAACACCACACTTGCAAACTCAAAATAACACTCTCTTTGCTTAGCAATTCCACACATCAAATTCTTGTCAATTAAATGTCAACCTGTAGAAGTAGAAAAGGAAACTATCTATTCTATCCAATATCTAATTACTCACATTGATTTAGAAGCAAATGATTCTATGTTGAACTTTAAAATGTATTTGAAAGCATTGACAACACATACAATTGTTAAATGTTCACACTCACACAATCACACAGAAATCCAGAATTATAATTACAAATAAAATACAATGAAGCTTACCTTGATTGGGTTGGTGGTCCCTTGTCATACCAACAAGGAAGCTTGAGGAAGACTTACAGAGAAGAATATTTGAACATACACGTGAAATCCATAAATTGCAACTTATATCATTACTTGAGAAGTAGGTGTACAATCAACAATCTTCAAAAATCAAACCTACAGCATAACAATTCCTTCTCCTTCAAGCACCAATATTACAACATAACAATTCCTCTCCTCTCTAAGACCTATGAGGTATTATTATACATAAAATCCATGGAGGAATGGATGAAACTGAATCCTCAAACTAAGAAAACAATTTTTACAATTTTAGGATAAATCCCAAAAATCTGTGTTTTTCATCAATTTGGGCAGATTCAAGTTAGGGTTCCACCCATATCTTCCAATGAAAAATTGTCTGCGTCTTACTCAATTTTCCATATTCTAGACAAAACCCATATCTTCAAATTTCTAGATATGATATCATATGCATGGAAATCGAGGCACAAGTTGGCAGTTTGAGATTTTTACTAATTTTGGCAGAATCATTCCCCCTGAGCTGGAGGTCCACATGTGAGATCTGGGTGAATTTTGACTCACGTGTCCACATGTAAACATCATTCTGGACAAAACCCATGTGCCCAATTTTTGTCTAGAAACATTCAAAAATTCTGAATTATGTCTAGTACCAGATTAGCACAGTTGGTACCGTATTAGAACAATTAGTACCGGAGTCCTGTAGGCAGGGGTTAGTACCATATGAACACATTCACGACTATGGGTACCAAACCAGTGCGATGGTAGTACTAGATGGAGCTAGTACCAGAATAGGCACAATCTAGTACCAGATGAAGCTAGTACTGGAAGAGGTGGAGAGTTGGTACTAGATGAAACTGGTACTAGAAGAGGTGGAGAGATGGTATCGGACGAAGTGCAGAGATGGTACCGGAAGAGGTGTGGAGTTGGTACCGGAAGAGGTGCAAAGTTGGTACTGGAAGAGGTGCAGAGATGGTACCAGAAGAAGTGCAAATCTAGTACTAGATGGAGATGGTATCAGAAGAGGTGGAGAGTTGGTATCCGATGAAGCGCAGAGCCGGTACCGGATGAATCTGGTACTGGAAGAGGCACAATCTGGTACCGGATGAAACTGGTACCGGAAGAGGTGTGGAGCTGGTACCGGATGAACGTATAGGTAGTACCAGATCACTGCAAAGTGCCAGATTAGGAGGAGTATTGGTACCACATCAGTTGTTTGCTGCAGTATCGGACCAACGAAAGTACCAGATGAGGTGATGCCTTGTCATGAAGCTGCTAAATAATAGTCAAAGTAATTAGGAGCATAAATAATCAATCACTTAATCAATTTTAATCAATAAAATCAAACAAATCATGCTTTAGCATAAGTTACCTCTCTATGCACATGGACAAGGTCACTAAGTGGTTTTGTGGAGGAAATGGTCAACATATGCATATGTGAGAGGTAAAATTGATTCAGATAGAGGATATTATAGGGTAATAAAGTTGTCAAAATGGAGACTCAACAACTACTGTGAAAATTGTTCTCACTGTTGTTTTATTATTATTAAAAGAGTATTATTCTTGTTTGTTGTTGTTCTCGTTTCAGGCAGGTCACAAGTGATAACCCTGAGGAAGATATAGTGATGGTTGAAAGAGACAACATATTATATGATACATGGAGTAGATTATCCAAGCTATATACATGATCGTATATATCCATGTATCAAAGAAGATGAAGAAGAAACTATTTTTTGAGATACAGAGTATCTCATATGGAGATTGATTGTAAGGAGAAGAAGGCTCCAAAGATGACCGAACATTAGAATAGAACTCATAGTAGACTTGATCAATGGATAATGAAGCCACCTTAATAGGAAGCATAATTCATTTGAATTTTTACTCAACTTTTCATATTAAGACTTGGTATTCAACACCAAGTATATCCTGTAGAGACTTTGAAGTCTTTGTAGACTTAGAAGAAATCAAGACTCAGAGTGAGATTGGTCTCATAGAGGATCAGATGGGAAAATGAGACATCTTCTAGGACTGACAGACAGATGCCATGAGTTGAGAAGACTATATCGTAGCTTCAGAGACCTCTAGGAGACATGAAATCTCTTTGTAATATTCCCTTGTTTCAATGACATAGAAGGAAGCCAATCAGAAGGACTGGGATATGGATTTTTCTTGGAGACTAGAAGGGAAGTTAGTGGTGAATTCCAATATTGATCTAACAGATCAAGCATGTTGCAGATAACAATATAAAGATGTACAAAGCTTGATTTGAGTACAGAGGATTCTCCCAGCAAGAGGGAGAAGACTATGACAAGACACTTGCTCTGGTAATAGAAGAAATAGTTCAAGTATTCGTGAACACAACCAAAAAAACCATGATTCCGATACAGTATGAGATTCAGGGGGAGAAGTCCCTGTATTTGAGATTGATTTACCTCGATGAAAGAAGAAAAGATACCTTCAATATTAGTTATTGAGCCACTCTAAGAAGAAGTTTTTTCCATGATAGAATAGAGGATATACTCTCACAGCTCAATAACTATAGTGAGAATAGAGAAGTCATTCTCAACTTCAAAAATAGCAATTGTAGGTGTAGAGTTTCGATTCCAAAGGAACAGTTGCAGAGAAAGTAGAGAACATACTCTCAGGAAGTGAGACAAATAGTGCTTTGTAGAAAGCACATAAATCCAACACATGATTATATATATTGATTTTCAGTTGAGCAAGTGTACAAGGTTGGTACAATGTGATGTGAAAATTTGATTTTGAAGTACAGGACAAGAAGACTCGTGTCTACAAGTTGAAGTAAGCTTCAAGACCTTGGTATGACAGGATTGATAGTTTTCTAACGGGCATGGGATTTACCAAGAGTAAATTTGATTCTAATATTTACTTCAAGGTTATGAATGATGGGCCAGTTGTATTTCAAATATATGTGGATGACTTATTATTGACAAGAGAAGAAAATCTCATCACATATTGCCAAAGGAATATCGCTGCAGAATTTGAGATGAAAGACGTAGGCCCGATGCATTATTTCTTAATTCTTGAAGTTTGGTAGAGCCTAGAGAAGATATTCCTTAACCAAGGGAAGTATGTAGTTGAAATACTGAAGAAGTTTGACATGTTGGAATGTAAATCCATGGCCACACCCATGGAGACAAATTTGAATCTCATGATTGATAATTCTTTAGAATTAGTTGATGCTACTCTATACAGACATATTATTGTATCGTTGATGTATCTGATGAATACCAGGCCATATTTATGCTTTGCTATGAACACTTTGAGTCAGTACTTGGTGGAGCCCAGACCTGTTCACCTCGTAGTTGCAAAGAATATGATGAGATACCTTAAGGGTACGTTGGATTATGGTCTTTGTTATATTGGAGACCATGACTTTAGACTCTATGGTTATACTGATTCAGATTGGGCTGGAAGTGATTCAGATATGAAGAGAACTTCAAGTTGTTGTTTCAGTTTGGGTTCATCCATGACTTCATGACAAAGAAGGAAGCAATCCAGTATTTCTCTCACCACGACAGAAGCATAATACATTGCAGCATGTTCTGCCAGTTGTGAATTCATATGGCTTCAGAAGTTGTTGACAGTTCTATTCGATCTGGAGATGGAATCCACCATGATTCTATGCGATAACTAGAGTTGTATAAAAATGACAGAGAACCCAGTGTTCCATGATAAGTCGAAGCACATAGAGATTTGGTATCACTACATTTGTGATATGGTGGAGAGGGGAGATGTAAAGCTCCAATATGTTGGCATAGATGAGCAGGTTGCAGATGTGTTGACCAAGCCTCTATCTCGAGTGAAGTTTGAGTACTTCTGAGACAAGCTTGGTGTTTTCTGAAAGGACCTCCCTCGAAAGGGGGAGTGATTTTGATGATACTATGGTATCTTGACCAATAATGGGTAGCTCCGTTAGGATTTCATATCCTAGGGGATTGATCATCCTTGGGAAGATCTTGAAGATCCGATAAGGACGGTTTGTAAGAGTACCTGTGCATGTATATTCCAGCTGTGCTTAGTAGTGGTAGCTCCATTAAGATTCTATATCCTAGGGAATATTATTATACCTGGGTAGATCACGAAGTTCCAGTAAGGACGGCCTGTCAGAGTACCACGTGGTATCTTGTTAGGATTTTATATCCTAGGGAATCTTATGATTCATGGGAAGATCCCGAAGTTTCAGTAAGGACGGTCTGTCAAAGTACCAAATTTTTTTTCGTCGATGCACCTACTTCATTCTGTTGCCACATGTTGATGATGTTGTTCCAACTTCGTGTTGTTTTTTATGATGTTTTAGCTTCCTGTTGTTGATGATGATGATTTTCCAACCTTGTGATGTTATTGTTTATGATGTTCTAGCCTCGTGATGTTGTTGATGATGTTATTCTAGCTTAGTATTGTTGATGATGATGTTCCAACCTCGTGTTTTTTATGAAGTTGTTGTTCCATCTTCGTGTTATTGATGTTGATGTTTCAGCTTCATGCTAATGATGTTACTCCAGCTCCATGCTGTAAATGATGATGGTATTGATGATGAGAAAAACTTTTGATGATTTATAGATGTGCCAGTTAGTGTTCCATATGCCGATGATGATGTTGCCCTCTCCTTCTCTTGATGATGTTGTATTGGGTCATGTCAGTAGAATACCATTCTTGTTAAGGGGGAGTGTTTAAATATTGTAACTTCAAAGAATATTCTAATTATATTTGAGTTATTATCTTATAGAATAAATCCCCTTTTGTGGATTGATCATGTCGGGTCTTGTATAACATCAAATCCCCTTTTGTGGATTCGTCAAACCATATTTATATGATGGTATTTGTAAATTCAGCCCCTAGTGTTTATAAAGTGGTTTTAACCACTTCTAGAAGAAGTTGGCCCTACTAAGAGAAGAGACATAACCCTAGTGCCTCCTCAACTAGTATTTATATGTGTGGATGGTGCCTCACTTGTTCACTCCCACACTCACTCATCCAGTGTGCATATCTGGAAAGAAGTTGCAATTGCAAGAGGAAGGAGAAGAGAGGCACATGCTCAGTGTTAGTTTATTCTTGGTGTTTTGCTCTTCGTCTTGGCATTATATTGGAAACATATTATTGAGGAAGTTTTGTTAGGTTTTCTCCCCCATGAATATTTTCCAGGATAAAATGTTGCGTACCTTGTGATTTTGTTTCTTTTAGTGATCATCTTTATGCTGGTGTTTTGGAAATGCATTGAATGCTCATGTAATTTGGAAATAACCTAATAACAACAGTAAAACTTAACACATGTCTGTCGGGTACTATTGGTCGAATTTATTCAGAGATACTCATGCCTTTTTCCATGCATGCGAGCCTTGTCAGAGGTTTGAGGGCAAGCAGAGACTTCTAGCTTTTCCCTTAGATCCAATTGTGGTAGAGGCCCCCTTACAGTAGTGGGGTTTGGATTTTATTGGATAGATTCCATAGGTTTCTAGTGTGGGCCATTCTTGGATATTAGGAACTACTGACTATTTCATTAGATGGGTGGAAGCCATTCTACTCAAGACATCATCCCCTATTGCTATTGTTCATTTCCTTGAGGAGAATATCATCACCTAGTTTGGAGTCTCGAAGAAGATCACAACTGATAACACTAGTGTATTTAGATCAGTTGAGTTGATGGCCTTCTTCCTGAGATTTGGTATCACTCTAGCCCATTCAGATAACTACTACCCATAGGGTAATGGCTTGATAGAGTCTTCCAACAAGAACTTAATTCGGATAATCAGAAGAATAGTTGGAGAAAATAAGAGAGCTTGGGACAATAGTCTCAAGTATGCATTGTGTGATAGGGTGACAAAGAAGAATTCAACTAGCAAGGCACCTTTCGAGTTGGTTTATGGAGTTGATGTAGTCCTACCAATTAACTTGACGATTTCAGTCCACAAGTTGATTAGAGAGTTTTCTACAGATGAGGAGGCCTTGCATGGTCGATTTGATGATCTAGTTCATCTTGAGGAGGATAGATCAAAAGCTTTCACACACTTCATTGAGCATCAGAGATAGGTAAAGAAATATTTTGATAAGAGAGCTAAGGGAAAAGTGTTCCAAGTTGGTGATTTAGTCTTACTGTGGGACAAGAGAAGGGAGAAGTCAGGAGACCACAGTAAGTTTGATAGCTTATTGTTGGGTCCATTTAGTTTCCATGCTTCAGTGGGTCACAACACTTTTAGGCTTGCCGATTTGGATGGTGATGTCATGTAGTTTCCTATCAATGGGAAGCGTCTTAAACACTTTTTCCAGTGAGGGGAAAAATCCCTTCAACATTTTTGGGTGAATGTGGGAATTATATTAGATGTTTTTCATATTTCTTTTTTTATTTTTCCTCGTATTTTTCCTTGCATTTTAGTCATTTTTCCTCGCCTAGCGGAGATTTCCTTATTGTTTTTCAGTATTTTGTATAGAATGGTTTCGCTGGCCCCACTCTCCCTTTGTCAGCATGTGGTTTGAGTTGTGTTAGATTAGGAACTTTCCCTTCTTTTATTTCCCTTCTTTCTAGGAGGATATCCTGCTTTTCAAAGATTTTGCGCTTTTTCGGAAGCCTTTTTTGCTTTTATTTGCCAATGGCCTCATGCCAAAATTTTGTGTCAGCCTAGATTGTCAGTCTGGATGGGGTATCCTTATTTCCATCACTTGAGCATAGAGTTTAGGGGGGTATGATGAGAGGCAAAGGTGATTGTGTGTGTCTCTTCATCATTGCTTCGCTAAGTTTTTTCCATCTTACAGAGTCCCCTCTTCCAGCATAGGGGTATGATACCGAGGTTGAGATTTTTTTGAACCACCACGCATTACGATTCATATTTATGTTACTTTGCACCAGGGAAGAAGAATACTCATTTCTTCTATTTCTGGTAGGTTTCCTTGTATCGACACTGACACATTATCTACAGGCAACCCAAGAGTATTGAACACCTTAGTGGCTACAAGCCTCATTGGTCGTCATTTCGCACTTGACATGGTTGAGTATCATTGGACCTTGATCAGGTGACTCTTGTCATGATTTGACTCCATGCCATTTTTTATTATGACAGAGTGTGTTTGTGCCTTAGGCTCCATCGTCATCATTGGTGGGTGACCTTCGCACTTAGTAGGGGCTTACCTTATTG
>WSFP011422441.1:0-22769 GCA_009831015.1 Picea engelmannii | reverse complement strand
ATTGATACATTTTTCAATGCTGCATGCTCAAGGACGAGGCAAATATGCTTGTAAGTCATAGGACTCGCAACGAGTTCTAGTTGTTTTTCAGTTTGTGAATGTCTCATCAAGATTGTTAGGGTTTTCTAGTTCATTAACTGCATTTTCTAGATCACCCCATGTTGGATTAACATTGTAAGTAAATTTGGATTCATTGCTTTGCACTATAGTCTCAGAGGCAACATACACAACTTCCCATGTAGGGAAGTTATGTTTCAATGTGCTTTCGTTTTCATTGAACAGAACATATAAAAGTATTTTTTCTCTACAATAGTTTTCATAGTCAGTATGCTTGTTGTATTTGACAAACCGTATCACAAAGATTTTTTTCTTTTTGATATTGGTGCACCATTTTTTTTGTAATGTGATACGAATTTTTCTAAGAAAATATGATTAATAGGATATGGATGTTGGAGGTAATAATCAATAATAGAACGATAGAGCACATCCTTTGAATTGTCAGGCTCTTGTTGTAGCAAAGATGGTGGTTTAAGCATAAATGTGCATTTCTCAAGTGGAGATATGTTTATGAAGACACATTTTCTTGAACTACTATTGAGGGGCAGGGAAAGTGAAATGTGGATTGCTTGTTGAGCAAACATTTGTTGAAGATTAAGTAATTTATTACCAAGCATGCGTATCATTTCTATAGCATCAATATGACTTCTTTCATGTTCTTTCTGTATTCCTCTAAATGCACTTATCATGGATTTGTCAACCTTTGTCATATACGAGGTACAGTATGATGCTGCAACATATGCATTGAGGACATACTGCGCATCTGTATTTTCATTCCACATAACTGGAATTTCCTTGGAGAAATTGTTGTTCCAGATATGGGAAAGTTTTCGATCAAGGAAAACTATTGGTTGTTTAAGCGTACATTGTATGGTTTGGATGTACTCATATTCTGTTAATTTTAGCTCTGTCAAGAAGTCATCAAAGCTCATTAACTCATCAAAGTCTCATTCTTCTAGAAATGCGAACAAAGATACCGATTTCTCAATGACAACATTGTCTTATAAACTAAGTGGCTCTATGATTCTTGTTGTTCTCATCGGCGACATGGGGAAGTTGTATCTGCAATGCAAGTTTTTTTCATTTTTTACAACTTTTTGTATGATGAACTTTGGCAAGTTCTGGATCCAAATGATCTGTGTTGCATCTTATGTATTTGTCCACAAACTATTCAATTTGTTAGTTATTGTCAGCTCCATAGACTGGTGCACCCTCTATCCACAGTAGTGTGTGGTCATGTTCACTCCCCCAATTCTGGAATTCAGTCACAAAAAAGTAGTCCAATATTTTTCTGAAAAATGTTTCATCATGGGATATCAATTGTCTCAAAGCATTTATTGTATGTCTATAATAGCGAGTACATGTCACTGGGTATTTTATTATGAGGTAGTCAATGCTATCATTTTCCAGTGTTTCCGTTTGTTTTTTACGTTTCCTACTCTTATGCAAGTGAGACATCGCAACCACCAATGGATCCCACCGATGCTCTTCACATGTAAATGTGATGAAAAAAGTTGGCGGTCCCAATTGTCGGATCATTGCAAAAATAGTTTTCTTTTTTTGTTGCAAATATTCAGGAGAGCTGTGAATGTTTTTGAAATCTATGTATCCAATATCAAATTTCAGGATTTTTTCTAGGTTTACTTTGTTCTTGACATCTTTGGCCAACAACTTTCTTGCTTGCAGCTGACCTTTTCTTATTCACACCCACATGCAATAGAGAACTTGCTCTATTATTATGCACATTATTTTGAAAAACAAATTTGTTATGTGATAGGAGAAGTCACTGCTTGAATGTAGCATCTCCCATCGAACTATTTTATGATAACTAAATCGTTCCATAATGTCACTCGGACGTGGATCTCCATAGAACAGTGTTGGGAAGTTAATTTCCTCTGAAAATTTGTCCTTGAATATTCCAAGTGGATGTTACCACTCAGCAGGTGCAATTTCGACAATCTTGTCTTGCAAGTCATGAATGCGCCGTGAATCAGTGAATCCATGCACCAATGTCTCAGTAGGTGTTTTAGTCTCTGATTCATTGCTTGTATCAAATTCGCTTGTAGTTTAGAGAGTTTGTGCAGAGCTGTCATCCCCTTCTCTGAGAACATTGTTCCAATTCTCATTTATACAAATGTTCTGTGCTTTGTACAGGGCCCTGGAACACAATTCTTTTAATGCTTTCATGACAACATGCACATGCACTTTACCTGTCTGATATGCATTCTTGTATTGCAAGCGTCTTTTGAGAGACACAACAATTGTTAATGTATCGTTAATGAATTGTGGTAAGGATTTTTGCACAACATCTAGTTGGACAGACACATTAATAATTGATCCTGTTAAGCCCATTTGGGGTCGTTTATAGCCCTAGGGTCTGATTTGTGAAAATACAATTCGCAGAGACACAAGTCTCTCTTCAATCTATGTAAGTGCAGTTACATCTAGTAGTGGTGTATTACATCTTATTTCGTCAGGCGTTGCAAACTATGGCAGTTTTCCATTTTCAAGTGATCATTTGCATGGAAGAAAAATTTTTCCGCTGGAAAATGTTTTATTATTTTCTATTAAGAAGACATATTTTGCTTCCAAATTGGGCATGAAAGACTTAGTGTTTTTTGTGAAATTTAATTGATTGCAAATTGCACATGCAATTGAAGGAATTTCTTTGATTTGTTTCACATAGGTTTTCCTTGCATCTTTCTTCCATAGAGAAGTATGCCTAGAAAGTGTTTGTTGGTTTTCATTGGTAGTAGTGCATGTTGTTGGTTCTAGCCTAGGAAATGTGATTTTTTCCTCTCGGACAGTGCCATCACCATCGTGGGATATGTGACCGTACATGTTTCTCTTTTTTTGTGCATGAACAATTTTCTTTAGCTTGTGATATGTTATTTTTTTCTAGATGAAAGCGTAATAATGTTTTTTTTTTCTCTCATGTATGACCTTTTTTAAGTTGTGATAATTTAGTCTATGTTTTTTGTTCAAGGGAAAGATGACCTCATGGCAACTGGGATGACTTTCATTCTGATTAAATAACATAGGATGATTATGCAGATTCGATGTGATTTGGTTGGCATTGATACTGGACCATGAACCAATAGTATTTCCCATACCATCAATGAATTGTTTCCTCTCACATATGACCTTTTTCAAGTTGTGATAAGTTAGTCTACGTTTTTTGTTCAAGTCCTCTATGGCATGATCACAACTGGGACGACTTTCATGGATGACCTTTTTCAGTTTGTGGTAAGTTAGTCTATGTTTTGTTTTTAAGCCCTGTATGGCCTCATCACAAATGGGACGGGTTTCATTCTCATGAAATAGCATGCTACGGGTATGCACATTTGATGCAGTTTGGGTGGCATGTACAATGGACCCTGAACCAGTGGTACTTCCCATCAAAGGTTGATAATGGATATGTGGAGTATCTGTTTTCAATGAAATGATGTCATTTGTTCGATTGCAGTTTGAATCAGTACACCAGGAATGGACATTTCCATCTGGCAGAGTCGACCAGACTTGGATATTTACTTTGAATATGACATATAGCCATTGAAAAAAGAATCTGCCACCCTCCACATTTCCTTTTTCATATGGAAATGCCATGTTTACAAGGTATTCTTGCCAACTTCCAATTGTCAGCATATTTTCTAGGAGATATGGAGAAAGGTGTTGATGCAAACAACTAAAAGCCTTTTGGTTGCCACCTATAATTTCATTGCAAAAGGATTGTACAATGTAAATCCATAATGAATGCACATCAAAATGTGTTGCTACCAAATAGAAAATTGCATTGAATAGACTATCTCCACAACTAGATGCAACAATTGTTGCTATCTGCAAGCCATGGCACTGTACATGATGCATAATTCGTTTCCATTGTGATTCAAGGTATTTTCAAATGAGGGACAAGTAAATATGAGGTCCTCCAAGTTTTCACACATATACTTTTCTATACACTAGTGTTTCATAATGACCACCAACAGGATTGGCATCATGGAACAAGATGCAATATGGATTGTTGGATGCAGTTTTGTTAAATAGTAGATATCTTATTTGTTTTGTCAGTGATCAGATTCCAATTGATACATTGAGACACTTAGACAACCACCGTATACAAAATGTATCTCCCCAAAGTCCCCTATCACGTGCAGGCAGAATTGCAGATGCAGACAACCGCATCTTTGAAAAATACGTACTGACATCACGTATTCCATGTAACTACCAAAGAAATTCAAATGCCAATTCATATTCATACGACTACAATGCCTCAACGTCGCCATTTTTTAAACATTCCAAGAAATAATCTATCAATCCATTGCACAGGTCAGTCGAGGAATAATGGAAATGCAATATAACCTGAAATGCATCGAAAAGGAAATCCCCTACAATATCTACAAGAATGCATTGAATCTAAAAAGACCATAGGTATGCAATACCTGGTCGATGCTCTCATGGAAAATGGAATCTGTATCTATTTCGTAGGAATCAACATATATTAATTGTTTCATCTCTTAAACCATGATTTTCAAGTTGTTTCTTACCTATATTCAGTTCATATGCAAACAGAAAAAGGAAAATAAAATAACAACGAAAAAAGAACAAAAGAAAAAGACAAATAGAAAATTACAAGTGTGGAACAACATACCAATTCCTTTATCTATCCTTCAACATTATTCTTTTCAAATTCAATCCTCCCTAGCCACCAGAGCATATGACAAGCAAACATAAGTGCAGTGAACAGTGAACCAAACATAACAAACAATGCAAATAAATAACACTATAAATTTGCTGAGCCCAAAGACCAAGTATTCAAGGTATATAATTTTTTAACCTATTCCTGACGTGAATCCTATTAGAGGCAGAAGATTCTTTTCAAGACACAAATCATAGGACAAAGGAAACAGGTGGACGGAGTTTACCTTGGCAAATGCTTGCCCCCTGTGACAAATCCAAGTTCATTTTCTAAAACCCTTTGCATTGCTATTTTGGGATAGGTATGGCAAGATATCCAGAAAGTGGAAGTTGACATATGTCATTGGAAGGGTATGGTTTCCCAGGAACATAAAATAAGAGGAGAAATTCTGGTTTTATGTTTCTATATCTCATTGTAACTGTGATAGATTTGGGTTCTCTGTCCAATATTGACATTCAAAGCGGAACAAGACGTTTGGAAGAAAACAGACTAAGGAAACATATGGTTTCCAAGAACAAATAAAATGAGGAGAATATTATGAAAAAAACGCTCCTAACGTACAGTTTTTAGGAAAAGGGAAAATGAGGAGTTTTATTTTTTATATGTCACCATGGCTACGACAAAGGCGGGTTATGTATAGAACATTGACGTTCAAGAACAAGGAAAATATTTTGGGTGTAGCAACGACAAAGAAAGATGTTCTGCAATAGGGTTGTGACACAAGGACACCTAGTATTCAAAATACTTCCTTCCAAGTTGCAAATAGAAAGAATCAAACAAGGAATAACAACAAAACCATGTCACATAAACTTACCGGTCAATGAGGGATGACAGAAGCATAGCTCGAAGACCTGCAAACCACAACAACAGGTCCAACTGCTTGCAAAGTTGAAGAATAACAAACTAGTGGACAACCAGAAAGAGGTCCAACTACAATTGCAAGACCTCAACTTTGCAAAGTTGAATCAAACAACAACAACTAGCATCGAAACAACCAACGAAAAAGAATAATCAGTGAAGCAGTAATGCCGGTGAAAAACACCATTGCCCAAATTCACTGCAGACAACGTTGTATCAAAAAAATGGAAGTAAACTGTATTGTAACACAATCGTAGAATAAACATTTAAGGCTCTGAGGCCTGTTAGGTAAACACTTAAAGATGTCAGAACCGTCGAAGGGCATCGCACTGTGCAAACATTTAAGAATTCGTACACAACAATGAAAAAGAATCTCGATACACACAACAATAAAGAAATTAGAAAAAATAAAAAAAATAATAACAAATTTAAAAATAAAATAATAATAAGAATAATAATAATAATAATAAAACAATAGTTGGAACATTGGAGACTATGCTAAACTTTGGATATCCAAACATTTCAATATGAATAGTACAAATTAAAAAAAACCGTAGATGATAAATACTTTGGATATGCCAACATATAAATCATTGGGAACAACGAATATTGCAATAAGACCTCAAATCTTTTATTCAATGAGATCATGACATATATGGATTTTTTTTATTGCATAAAAAATAAAAAATAAATTTTTTTGTTCTATAGTTCGAACAATAGAAATTATGGAAAAATTTGTGGTCAAACAAAAAACTATTATAATGTCAACGAATTGTCAATCGCTAAAAACTTTGGATACCTAAACATTTCAATATGTACACTACAAATTAAAAAATACTGTAGATGTTAAAAACTTTGGATATGACAACATATAATGCATTGGGAATAACGAAGCTGACAATAAGACCTCAAATATATTATCCAATCACATCATGACATATATGGGTTTTTATATTATATAAAAAATAATATTTTTAGTTTTGTAGTTCGAACAATAGAAAGAATGCAAAAATTTGAAGTCAAACCATGAACTAATATAAAGTCAACTAATTATCGATCGCTATAGTCCCTCTGCGCCTTCGACATGGACTAATAAATACGTCTTTGTGAAAAGTACTAAAACTCTTATTGTAGGTATTCAAGTAATCCTTATTTCTCCCTAAACTCGACAACCCTTGAGTATTATGGTGTTTAATATTATCTTGATAACATGGTGGATAGCGTGAGTTTAGTGCATCCAAGACCGACAAAAAAATATTGAAATGCTTAGCAAATTAGTGAGTGTGGTGTAAGGATAAACTATACATACCTAACAATCATAGTTAAGTGAAGATGTTTGAGAGTTTTTATAAATTCAAGAGAGAGAAATCAATATGGATTCAGATAATATTAAAACTTATGAACGTATGTTCGACATTGTAGCAGGACGGTAAGTCTTGTATTTGAGTAAACAAAATTTTCTATTTAGATGTATGAACACCAAGTGAATAAATCAACATAGGGAACTTTAAAATTAAATATGAATACTATTTCTATTAATTCTAAATGGATTTAGAATTAAAGGTTTAGAAAAATAGAGATTTTTTAAAGTGTAAATATATACGTATTCGAATATTTTTTGCAAAATATTAAAAACAAAACATAATTGGTGGGGATGAGGAATTTTACAAGAAAAATATTTATAAATATATCAAGAAGTTATATTCAATTTGGTTTGATGGTAATTCTTTTTTCCAAATGAAAATTAGCTCAAAATTAAGATATATTTTTTTTTACATAAAAACAACCAGGCCAAGGCCCATTCCAAGAGAATATCTGGAACTATGCTTCATCATATATAGGCAATTTACATATAGTGCATGCTTAGATAAATATAAGGATAAAACAAACAAAAAGGAACTACATATCCTTCAGGAAGTAAATAATTGGTCCAAACTTAGATAACATAAAACTGTAAATGCTAATTCGCTCCAAAATATACAGTATCATAAAATTTCCAAATGATTCGTTGGACCTGCTCCACTGAGATCCCACTGATAATAAGTTATCTTACCCTCAAGTACCAGAAGGGAAGCTTTGGATAACTTGTTTGCCTCTTTTTTAAAGTCTCTATAAATGTGGTGGAAGTTGATAACCTGTAAATTCTTGATGAGATCTTTTATATGCATCTTCCAACCTTCAATGGAACACACCTTTATCTGACCTCTGTCATTGAGCCAATCAATAATCACTCTGGAATATCTAAAATCTTGTAGTCTTGGAAGAGATAGATGGCTAGCTAATGTAAGTGTCTCCCGAATACCTAAGATTTTTGCCTTCGTGTTGGTACCTTCTCCACAATTGAGATGCCAACTATAAACATGAGAGTCCAAAGTTTTAATAACTCCTCCTGCCCCACAAGAAGATATGTCACTTTGAGCTGCTCCATCAAAAAAAAAAATGGAGGAGACATCTGAATACTGGATCAAAAATTCCTTAATAGGAACATGCACTTGAGTCTGAAAATGAGGCTTATAAAGAACCATTACCTTGATTATCACTGAATGAATTGAGGGCTTCAAAATTTCAAATGTATCTCTGTTCCGCTCGAGACAAATAAACCAACAATTAATTGTCGCAAGAGATGAATATTCAGATTTGTCTTTAACCCACTGAAAATAAACAATCAGATAGATACTTACCTTCCCATTTCCCTTTAATTTTCATAGTAAATATAATTCTTTCCCATATCTTTTTGGTGAATACACAGACTATAAAAAGATGATTAGGATCCTCTGTATTGTTCCTGCATAAGACACATAGGATGGGGTCTTCCCATCCTTTCTTCTGTAAACAATCCCAAGTTAAACGTTTTTGTTCCAGATCCATCCAAATGAAAAGTTCTATCTTTAATTGAATATCCCACTTCCAAATTTTAAGCCTCCATTGATCGATATGCTAAATATTCAAAGTGGAAATAATTGCCAAGTAAGAATTCTTAACAGATAAAATGCCTAACGAATTACCTCCAGTCTAAATTAACTGATCTAGAACATGTCTAATAGATACACCAACTCTTATAATTTATTTTCGAAATAAGTCCCATTCTGCTGCTAGATGACTACTTAGACCCAAAGCTATACTTCTGATCCAGTACTCAGAAGGACCATTTGATTCCTGAACTGACTTTGGTTGAGCTAAGACCAAAATCTTTTCCTTATGAAGAAAATCAATAAGATCCCGAGAAAGAAGAGATCTTCCACCCAAACCTAGGATGTGATCTTTGCCTAAATAAATAATATGAATTGAACCCGACAACCAACTACGCCATTGCATTAATATGTGAACAAAATTTAATAAGTTATTCAAGATCCTGGAAGCTGAACGTTGTTTAAAAGTGGTTGATATGAACCAATTAATAATTGTTGAGTTCTTTAAATATTTTTCCATAATAATCTTGTGCCAGATACCTTTCCGATTCAGAACACGCCAAAGGGTATTTTCGTTCAAAGCCATATTGAAGTGAAACAAATTGTGGAATCCCCAACATCCACAAGATTTGGGACGTGATAAAAACCTCCCATCTACAGAGATGGTAATGATTGGAGTCATTGTGTCCTTTCCACAAGAAATTGAACATTAATTTTCAAATTTGTTTAATGATAGTACATGGGATAAGTTCCATAGACATCCAGTAAATCAGTTGGCTCTCCAACACTGATTTAAGAAGAATATAATCACCACCCAAGGATAGCCACTTATTGCACCAGTGGACACTCTTATTTTCCATTTTGTTTATTAACCATCTCTAGTCCGCTAGCCTTTGTGGTCCAGTCTTCAAATGATAACTCAGATACTTAAAACTTGTCTGCAATGCTGAAAAGGAAAAAAGAAGAAAGGATCTAAAAGGAATGAGCTCCGATTATGATAAACCATCGAAGTGTATAATAGTTTTTGTGGTATTTACTTGAAGACCAGAGGCTTTGCAAAATAAAACAATGAGATTTTATATCTCCCTCCATTCTTGAAGATCAACCTTAGTCAGGATTAAAACATCATATACAAAGAATAAATGCATAATGTTTATCAGTTTAGAAACTCTTATTCCAGTTAGCTTTTTCTCCCCTTTAATCTTTTTTAATAAAAGGCTGAAACCTTCCATAACCATGATGAATAATAATGGTGACAGTGGACATCCCTGTCGCAGTCCACTACCGCTCCAGAAGAAATATGTAGTCTCCCCATTGATTAAAATAGCATAAGTAGGGGATGTTACACAACTCATTATCCACTTAGTCAACTGTATGCCACAACTGACTTGTATTAAAATCATCCGAAGAAGGTCCCAATATATGCAATCATATTCTTTGCATAAATCCAATTTTAGAACCAAATATTTCAATTTCTTCTTTGAAATACTATGAAGAAATTCATGGGTTGTACCAATGACATCTTGAATCCTTCTACCTTTTAGAAATCCAAGTTGTTCCTCTGAAAAGTTTTGATACATAATAGGTTTTATCTGGTTGGCAATGACTTTGGAAATCAACTTATAACATAGGTTGCATAAAGAAATAGGTCTATAATCTCCAAAACTTGTAGGATTTTTTTCTTTAGGAATTAAAGTTAGGAAGGTGGAATTTAGGCTACCTGGAATAGTTCCCAATTTCCTATATTCCTCAACCATCAGCACAAGATCTTCGCCAACCAAATAAAAAAAGGTAGAGAAGAATTCCACTGTCCACCCATCAGGGCCTGGACTCTTATCTCTTTTGAACATAGCAAGAAATTCTTTAATTTCATCAACAATCATTGGCTCAAATAAAGTCTAGCTCCCTCTTCATGAACCATCCTAGGGAAAATATTAGTAACTTCAAAATTTTCTTCTAAAAAAGAATCTGAATGAACCTTGAAAAAGTTTTCGAAATATTGAATAGCCGCATCCTTGATTTCATTCTGACCAGTGTGCCCATTACCTTCTTCATCATTTATTTCCCAGATATGTTTGTGAATGTGTCTCTGATATGCAAAATGACGAAAAAAATTAGTGTTACTATCACCAATTTTTAACCAGGTCACTCTGCTCCTCTGTCGCCATTTCTCCTCATTGATTTTAAGCAACTTGTTCCTTTCCCTTTCCAAATTTCCAATATGGATTTCTTTATTTGTTTGGGAGTATTCCTCCACAAAATTTAAAAAAGTATCCTTAATATGAGATTCCAGAAATTCCATACGCTTCAACATATTACCTTCTCTTTGGTTTGACCATTCCTTTGTCTGTGTTTTTAGATCCCTTAATTTCCATACCAATCTGTGTTGGCATCCCGATTTTGAATAGTACTTTGGATCCTTCCAAAGATTATAAACTATAGTCTTGTAATCAACTTCAAGTAGCCAAAGCGGATTGAGCTTAAAGGGATAAGTTTTATACACTGGCAAAATTTCCAGCTGAAGTATTATTGGAGCATGATCTGATATGAACGGATACTCCACCCAGGAGCGATAAATGTCGCTTCTAGATAATAATCCTTTCGAGACCATACATTTTTCCAGTCTCTTTGCAATAGCATGAATTCCCTAATGATCGTTTCTCCATGTAGGAACCAATTTTTCTGGTCGAATATCCACAAGATTTTTTGATTGGAGCATTAACTTGTAATAATACGCCAAAGGACCCGAAGAGTTAGTACCTCCCCAAAATTCATCAGGAGAAAGAGTGATATTAAGACCACCAACTATGATCAAATTATCAATAGATAGTAATCCACTGGTAGCCAAATAATCTCAGAAGGTTTGTCTATCTGAGCACGAACCATACATATTAAGAATAGATAAATACTCCTGAGTAGCAATTACTTTCCCTGACAGAATGATACCCCCATAAGTAAGTACACATTTTAAAGAAAAAAAATTATGGTCCCAGGTAACCAATAAGCCACCCAAGGATCCAAGAGATCTTACAACACACGACATCCATGAAGGACGAAAAATAATCATAAAATCTCTCACCTTTTGTTCATGAACAAGGGTATCTTGTAAAACAATTATATCCGATCTAACTTGATCTAGTAAATGACAGAACACAACAGATTTTAGGGTGCCTCCTATCCCCCTGAGATTCAAGGATAGTAAGATCATTATTTCTCCCTTGATAGGGCCTTCAATGCTCTAAGTGCCCCACTATCCGAAGTGGATAAATCATTAATACCAACAAGAATTGTCCCTCCTCCCAGTTTTTTACGTGAGCTTCGAGTTTTAATGGGGGAGTGCTCAATGCCTAAACCTCTAGACCATGCAAACTCCTTCCCTATTTCTTCCACATGGGAAGATGAAGAACTGGATTTTTCCCCACTGGAAGTATCTTCAAATATGGCTTTACCCAAGTATACAGGTAATGGGACAATAGACTTCTGGTTACAGATGAAAGGAAGAAGAGAGTTAAGGACAACTGACAGGGAAGAGTCATCTTCTTCAGATTCCCTACAACCCAGAATAACAATAGTTTCATTCATTGGTGTAAGAGACAATGAGGAGACAGTGTTAGACTGCAAAGTTTATGGAGCAGGAGGAAGTGAATCTAGACAAGATGACACAATTGGGTTACTAAGCATGGTCACCAAATCAATGGCAGAGTCATGAGAGACATATAAAGGAAGAGCCTCTGTGCTTGGCTCTTGAATACACTTCTTATGTGTTAAAGAAGTCTCTAGAGTTTCCTCAACCCCTCTGGAAGATCTATTCGACCTCTTTAGCCAACTCGAGGAATCCACAACATCATGTTCCCAAGAAGTTAAAGACTCATAAAGAGAAGGATAGTAAATTTTGATCTTACTTGATAGAGTGTTTTCCGACCCTTCCTGGATATCCACCTCCGCCGGATAGTGTATATCTCTAGAACCAAAAATCTCTACCAATGGGGAGAAGTTCGACACATTCTAGTTGATCTATTCATCATCCAAATCTTTTAGTAACTCCAAACCCTTATAGTCTTTGTGCAGGTGACCCTTGCAATGAAAACAAATACATCTGAATGGAATCCCCATGTATTCTAGTCTCTATTGTAATTGACGACCATGCCATTATATGTCAATTACCTCAGGTAAGCCAACATGGATGTCCAATTCTACTAATATTTTTCCAACCTATCTTGATGAGGCTTTGAGAGCCTCAAAATCTACAAAGATAAAGGATCCGAAGGCGTCACCAATAACTCTTAGAGATACTTCATTCCAAAAATGTATATGCAGCCCTGGTAAAAGAATCCATAGATGTATCTTAGGGAAATAATCAGTGTTGGGGTCAAAGGAAACACGCCATCTATTAAGCATAATACTACTCCCTCCAAACACCCAGCGGGTGGCCAATAAAATATCTGCATCCTCTGGAGAGTGACAGATAAAACCCAACCAACCTTTTGCAAGGTATAAAACCCCTGGAGTATATCCTAAGGAAGGGATCCAAGTATGTTCCAACCAATCTTGTAGAGGCTCATGTGAAATATAGTGGTAGGACACTCGATCGACTAAACCAGAGAGCGCCAAATGGAAAGTCTCTTCCAAGCCTACGTCTAATCCTAACACTAACTTCTTTGTTACTTTGTTTGGCTTCCAGATCTTGCACTTATGACCATTTGGGGATGGATGAACTCTGACCTTACTTTGGAACTTCAGATGAAAATCAACACTCTGGGTAATAAAACCCTTACCTAAAACATTACCTATCGGAGCAATACCAGAACCATTCTGCTTGTTAAGAGAAATCCTAGGTAAAGACAACAGGTCTTCTGTAATATTATACGAAACCTTTGAAAGAGTTATTCCAGGAGAGGGTGGCAGAGAAGTGAAGGAGAAAATGCCTTTGGAAGGAAAATAAGCGTTAAGAGGACCTATATTAACACCAACCTCGTTTGATGTTCCCATAAGTGTTCTGACAAACAATTAAGTATGAAAGACTTGCCCACCAATAAAGGAACTGACACCTAGAACTCACTAAGCCAGGTAGCCACTGGACCAACTACCAAAAATATTAACGTGGATGAATATGAAGCTTCTACGAGCCAAAATGCGAGAAGCATTAAACCAAGAACTAAACATGAGTCCAGAAGTAATAAAAAAGCTCCAGAGGTTTAATAAGGGTCCCATACTAAAATCAACCCTGTGACATTAGGACAAGAGTCTTAATCACTACAATATTAAGGAAAAAAGAACTAATAAAAATAACATCAACTAAGAAGAAACACCGAAAATAGTGAAGTCGGTCCCGCCTAGTTCCATTGAAGCCCTCGAGATCTTTCGACTAGTTCAACTTCAAAGCTAGATGTATTCCCGCCATTTTGTCATTTCAATTTTTTTAGCTCGATTGGTTCGGCTGAACTCTACGTTACTCGCCAATGGGGGCCATGCGTGTAGCAATTAAGATGTCAGTGGTGGACATGGTCATTTCGATGGTAATTCGAACAATCAAAGATTACAATCTATAATAAAACATAACTAATTATGTAAATCACAAAGGTGATCCCAAGGTGATTTTACTTTATAGAAAGAAAATGATGTATTAGGACTTATTGATATGAAGCTTCATGGAGTTGTCTTTTAGGCCAAATGGATTGTAAGGTGTCTCCTTGGTGATGAACCCTAAAAAACATTGCTTAGACAAAGTGTTTGTAATGGAAAACATGAAAACATGATGTAGGGTCATTTTACGCTATTTAATGTTATTTTAGCTCCACAAGACTTCAAAAGTAATAGCTCTCACGATTTATGAAGAATGATACTTAAAATATGGTTGTTGCAATTATTTATTTGTAGTTCCATGTATTACCCACCAAATTAGCACCCTTGTAAGATCCTCAAATGTGGTGCTAAGGAGGTAATCACACTTGGGAAATGCACCATTGTCACCTCAATACTTTTCCCCTTCACTTTAGGCTAGCTCCTAGAAGCCACCAAGGGTATCCCAATTTAAGTGAAGTAAACTTGTCAGGTAATTCCTTGTCTTGTGAAATATTGACCTCAACAAACAACACCTCAATATACGATTATATTGATCAGTGCCCAATAAGTGGTGAGATTCCTTAAAGAATATAAAATGGAAAAAAGGCATAAACCACACAAATATAAAGAGAGTTAGGAGATAACTATTATATGCTTAGTCTAAAGTAAGAGATAGATACATCATTAAATACAAACTAGAACTGATAATTTACAAGCTTAATCAATATGTCATCATGAACTTTGCATAAAATTTTAAGAGGGGATGGTGAATCTCCTTAGGGTTTCACCAAGAGAATATCCCAATAAAACATAAATACAATTATCAAGTAGGATGGTAATTTCACAACTTGATATGTTAAATAAGCTTGAAAAATTGATCTAGAAATTTAAAATAGAGTAGGAGAGGGATAGAATACACCTTTGAAGCACTAAACCCGAACCTTCAGGTTTCACCCAATCTTATTTATAATGTTGCAAATCAATTTCCATAATTGAATAAATCCTTAAATAAGCCCACAAGAATTTAGAACAATCTTTAAAGCACAGTGAGGTAGGGATGATTTTCCTTCTTATGTTTATATATTAACAATGAATCACAAACCCTTGTACAAGATGAAGTGTTAACCTTTCTCTAGTGTAGTGTATATACGTGGATAATATGGGGTACCTAGGGAGGTACCCAAGTGGAATAATAATAGAAAGGTTATTATGTATTGTTATGTGTGGAGGCAACTTTAAGTAAATAAGGCCTAGTGTGAACACAATAAATGTGAGAAGGATTACTAGAAAGTGCTCTGATACCAATTTTTAAGTGACTTAGATACGAAAATACAATATCACACAATAAATCCAAGAACAATATAGAAGAAATATACATTTATTAATATGAAACCAGTAAGGTAGGGAAACACCTTAAACTTGATCCTTTTATGGAAGGAATCCACTCATGTTCACTTTCCTCTTCGAGGGGAAAACCTCCTATTGAGATAAGTTCCAAATACAATACTCTTCCACTATCTATTGAGAACATTAAAGAGAAGAAACCTTCTAGTAGGTGGAAGCTTCTAGTAAGACTTTGTTGGGTATTGGGTGTAACCTGATACAAAATAGACAAACACAACTGCAAATAATAGAAGAGTAAATAATATTTTGAAGAAATAATTGGTGTCTAAGGACACCGTTACAAAACTTAATCACACCGCATTGTGATCAAAACATCACAATGCATATTAGACATATTGTACTCAAGAATGATATCAACATGATGATAATGACTCATCGAGTCTACTATTTACAGCTTCAAGACATAACCAACTTCCTTGAAATTGAGAGGATCTTTTCCACATATAACCATCATTTTTTTAGAGTTGACTCTATGAAATCCACACTGTGAATTTGGATTGACAAGGATTCTCAACCTGATTGCCCATGCGTCCAACTCATAGTCAATTGCTCAATTGGTCAGTCCATTGATTGACTGTCTAACTAATAGGCTTGCCAACTACTCAATTGAATGATATAGATATTTGGTCAAGCACCTGACCAATTGTTTCCAGACGTAGATCAACTGCACGATCGACTGATTCTAGGAGAATTGTGATGAACCATCATAACTTGATGTTCCAACATGCCCCCATCAACAAACGAATTTGGAGATTCACGAGGTGAAATTACGTTAGTAGGACACGCCCCTATAATTTCAACTTCCTGAATCCTAAGCATCGTACAAATCTTGATAAATCTCGCTTTAGATAAATTCTTAGTGAAGATATCATATACCCGATAATATTTTCTACAATAGATAAGAGAGACAATGTTCTCATGAACCAACTGTGTCAGTTAGTGAGCATGAAGCTCAACATGATTCATCTTGTTGTGGGAAACATGATTGTTAACAACTTGAATGACACTCTAATTACTACAATAGATTGTAGTCGAGGTATGAACAATAAATCCAAGTTCACCCAGAAGTTGGTGACTCCATACTCCCTTTGTAATTTCATGAACGACGCCACAATATTCTTCTTTTATAGATGACAAAGAGACTACCTTCTTTTTCTTGCATGACTAAACCAACGGTCTAGTGCTGAAGCATAACACATAGCGAGAAGTGGAATTCTAAAAATCACCGTCGCCAACTTATTTGGGGTTGATGAAGCCGACCAATGAATCTAAACTTTGAAAATACTTGATACCAAAATGAGTGGTACCCTTGAGATAATAGAGAATTTTTTGAATGCTTTCCAGTGACTTTCTCTGGGGTCTTGCATAAGCCAAAAAACCACACTGATAACAAATAAAATGTAAGGTCGACTATGAGTAAGATAAATGAGACTGATAGTTTAGATTTCTGTGGTAAGAGTTTTGTTTTTCAGAATTTTTCGGAAGAACCAAAGTGTTCTTGATTGTTTGTCGATGTTTTGTATCCACAACGGGATCCATCTTCAGGACATAAAAGCCTAAGAAAAAATACAAGAGATGATCCATAATAAATACTAAAGTGGAGCAGAGGGAACCCTCAGAGTCGGCTAAGTGAAATCCTAGAATTTAATAAAAAAATTTAATAATATATTCTATCTTAGATTAATAAAACAGAGTGAAGGATGTTATAAAATTTTTGTTTATTACTATACCAAGTGGTATTTTATAAGGAGAGGTGAGAGGAAGGTAAAAACAATTTAGGGGAAGCTACTATTTTTTTTTTAGTTTGATAATGAAGTTATTATTCTTAATATATTAGTTTTTAAGCTAGTTTAAGTTTAAAATAGAATTAATTTTAATAGTGGTAAAAATATTTATAAAGGGGATTAAGGTAAGATAGTTTTATAATCACAAAATTATTAATAATGTTTATTGGTATTGTTAAGTTAGAATCTCCCTGTATGGAAGGGAGATTCTTGATGAAGTTCGGGAACTTGAGAAGCTCAGAGTTAAAATCAAGAGAAGAGAAGCAGACTTAGATTTCCTGAAACATTGCCGAGATAATAACGTCTTACCTAAATCCCCTTGCATTGAACATAAGATCAAGAGAAAAAGGAACAAAAAAACCTTCTGCACATTAGTTAAATCCATAGTTAGAGGCAAAATTAAGAAAAAGAGATGCCCGCTAGATTTTCTGTCGAAAAGCGCACTCAAACTCCACCTCAAACTAGTTCATGCCATACACTCGGATCTATGGAAAATGATAGACGCATTAGCTTCTTTAAAGGCAGAAAATGTAAATAGAATAGCTCGCACCAGGCAGGGTTTAAATATTGAACAATTATTCAACATTAAAGACAACACAAACAACAAAAACAACATGAATAAATTCATGAACCTGTCCTCCCACGAACTGAACCAATCCGAACTAAGCGTGCTCTAAAAAGGTTTGAATTTCACTGTCTCCCCCTCCTCCATCCCAGTTGAAAACCTCATTTGTTGCATAGAATATAACATTAATACCTTAGCAGATGAAGATAAGGACCCAATTAGACAAGATTGTGCAGTTATCCTCCGTAAATCCAAACCTCCAAGGAGCAACATCAACAGAGAAGAATGCATAGCATTAAAAAACCTCAAAAACAACAAAAACTTAGTAATACTCAGAGCCGATAATGGTAGCTCCATTGTTATTATGAATCAAGAAGATTACAACACAAAAATGAATGAACACCTATCGCATAGTGGTAGTTATAGAAAGATCTTGAATAACCCCATTAAAAAGATTACAAGAGAAGTGAAGAAAGCCATTAACAACTCCAGCTTAGACAAGAGGACAAAAAAGAGATTGCTTCCCAATAGTGAAATCACCTTGAGAATTTATGGTCTACCAAAAATCCACAAATATGCAATTCCTCTGAGACCTATAGTTAATACAATAGGATCACCCACCTATGAGCTTGCCAAATATGTTGCGGAAATTTTAGGCCCCTTAGTAGGTCATATAGACTCCTTCATAAAAGACTCAAATGATTTCATTAATATTATTCAGAACGAGAAAGTGAAGCCGAATGACACCCTCATATGCTTTGATGTTGTCTCTCTATTCACAAAGATCCCTCTTAATGAAGCAATCCTAGTTGTTAAACAAGTAACTGATCCCGAAACAACAAAACTAACCGAGGTATGTATTTGTTCCACACTCTTTCGCTATCAAGGGGAATTTTATGAACAAAATAGTGGCGTAGCAATGGGCTTGCCACTTTCTCCCATCATTGCCAACCTTTTCATGGAAAATTTTGAGAAGACAACCATAGATTCCTATCCCCTGAAACCAATAATATGGAAGCGATTCGTTGATTATACTAATGTACTTTGGCCCCATGGGAAAGAAGAGCTAGACAAATTCTTCCAACATCTTAATAATCTTTCCAAAAGACATTAAATTCACAATGGAACTTGAATATAATGGTAGCATCCCATTCCTAGACATACTAATCAACATGAAAGAAGACAAGAATCTTGGACATTCAGTCTACAAAAAAAATACCCACACAAAGAACTACCTTCACGCCAACTCCCATCATCACCCCACCCAAAAATTAGGAGTTCTTAACACCTTATCCATAACAGCCATAATAATTTCAGATAAAGAACACCTAGAATAGGAGAAAAATCACCTTCACAAAGCCTTCAAGAGCATAGGTTACAGGGAAAAGGATATTGAGAATGCAATAAAGAAATCCCTAGAAAGAGAAAATAATAGACCTCCAAACCAAAACAACCAATCCCCTAGTCTAACTTCTTACCTCCCTTACATCCAAGGAGTTACAGATAAGATTGAAAAAATCCTGAAAAAAAAAGATATTAAGACCTCTTTCAGACCACTTGATACCATCAAACAAAAAATGAGATCAGTTAAAGACAAACTTAACCAACATAATTGCAAAGGAGTATACAAAACAAAATGTTCATGTGGCAAATGCTACATTGGAGAAACATGTCACTCTTTTCACACTAGGATTAAAGAGCATTGTTCTGACATTAAGAATGAATGAAATCGCACCTCAGCATTAGACAAACACTCTCTCATAACAAAGAACCATGTGCGCTTATAAGACACCAAAATCTTAGCAAGAGAAGACCACCTCCTTAAACGACGAATTAGGGAAGCAATCGGAAACATCAAGAATCCCAATAAGCTAAACATAGAGAATGATTTGGCGATTAGTGAAAGTTGGATCCCTCTCATTCAAGAAAGAAGATAGTAAAATTTTGATCCCTGGGACTCAAGAACTTGCACCAATTTCTAATGTTCCAATATTGGGTTTTAATGTAATACTTTTCCATTAGACTATTAAAATTAAAAATTAATTTAATTTAATTTAATAACTAAACTAACTTAACAATACCAATAAACATTCAAGGGAGGCAGGTGTGGGGGGGATCCTTTATGATCCCAGGGGCAAAGAAGAATATAGATACCACTGGAATCTAGGGACGGACACCAACAACAAAGCTGAGGCATACACTCTCCTCAAGGGCGTTCAACTGACCCATTCCAAGGGAATATGAAAGCGTGTTGTCCTAGGTGAATCTCTCACCATAATAAGACTGATGGTCAAGGGAACAAACCCAAAAGATCCCAGCTTAAAATATATCTTGGATAGAACCAGGTTGGCTTCCAAAGAAATCAAGACTACCTTCTTTCACATCCTTAGAGGCAAAAATAGCGAAGTAGACAAGATGGATAATGCAACCATCGAGACAAATGCCGACACTCTCAGCATCGATGGAGTTTTAACCTCAACCACCCTCTACTAATGAACCTCCATGAGATAGTTCAAGACAACAAAAGGAGTTCCCCCCCTTGGGACTTAAGCAACCCTTGCGATCACATGGAGAGGAATATTGACAGCCTCACCCAAATGCAGCTAAAAGGAAACATCCTCAGCCTCCTCAGTCGGGGTCCACCGCGTGCCTGAAAGGATAGCCATGACAAGACTGGGTGGATGATTTCCGTCGTCCACGTGACATCCTGTAGTCACAACACTTGGCAGGCGTCATACGAGAACTCTCTACCTCGCTCGTACAATATGGTATGTTCTCCAAGCAGTGCGAAATCTTCTCCTCGCATGGGAAATCCATCATACCAGACTTGCCTATGTGGACATGATGGACATGCCTCTCATCTCACCCTTTGATTCATCTCCCCTAATGTCATCCGTCCCTCCATGGCATCGCTCAACATTGTGTATAGGACGCTCCCTACAAACTCGCGGGTTCCTTCATCATCCCCCTCCTCAACAAACTTGCAGCCATCCTTGCTCTGCGTGTGGCCCTCATGGGAATGCCACTTCACTCGCTTTCCCCTCCAGACCTCCTAGGTTCTTATTGCAGCCTCCTTGCCACCTTGTATTCATTCTTTTTTTCCTTAGAGAGCTCCCTGGGTTGTGTATAGAGCTTGGAGCCTGCCCCCCCTTTCGCTCCGTGAACTGCTTATTTACAGAGATTGGAGCCCGCCCTCCCTTTTTCCCCCCACTGCGCAGACTCTTAGTCATCCCCCCTCGTGCTTGACTTTACAACTGGGCCCTATGTAGAACCCTCAAGAACCAACTAATTTTGGCCTCTCCTCTGGCGACAGTGAAATGCAACAGGAGCATACAGTGTAGGAGGACTCAGACACCTGCTAGAAGACAATTGGGAACCTGAGTGTGGAGGATGAAACAACCTTCGCAAAAAATTGGTAGCACTGAGTGCCAACAAGGATTTCGAGATGGGAACTTTCTCCCAACACCGTTTTCTGATCAACAAACTACAGGACGAAAGCGAGGTGAAAAGAAGTCAAATCACTACCAACTGGGAGCAGATAGACACCCTCCAGCTCAGGATGGACTAGCTTGAGGAAACGCAGCCCCCTACAAGCAATACAAGAACATGACAAGGCTATTCAAGGAATGTCCAGTCTAATTCGATTAATCATGTACCAGATCTGAATGTGCCCCTCTCTGACTTCCGGAGAAATGAGCAGCACCCCAAAGCGGAGAAAAATGTCTAAGATAATCGGTCTTGCTATCAAACTGATCTATGTTTTGTCGTATAGTGTATCGAAGTAGCTCCTTTTGTAGAATTTATGGAGGAAATTCACCACACAGTAATTTTTGTAATAAAAGGGGTTATTTGAGCACCCTAACTTTTGTAATAGTCCTAAGAAATAAGAACTCAGACACAGCCTCTCAGGGATGTTTTTCTTTTTTGTAAACTCATGGATTTATCCACACCGATTAATATATTTTTACCAGTTCTTGTTAAAAAAAAACACAATACCAATAAACATTATTAATAATTTTCTGATTATCAAACTATCTTACCTTAATCCCCTTTAAAAATATTTTTACCACTATCAAAATTAATTCTATTTTAAACCTAAACTATCTAAAAAACTAATATATTAAGAATAATAACTTGATTATCAAACTAAAAATAAAAATAAAAATATTTTTTTTACCTTCCCCAATTTTTTTTTACCTTCCTCTCACCTCTCCTTATAACATACCACTTGGTATAGTAATAAACAAAAATTTTATAACATCCTTCATTTGTTTTATTAATATAAGATATAATATATTATTAATTTTTTTATTAAATTCTAGGGTTTCACTTAGTCGACTCTTTTTTTTTGTGGGTAAAAAAAGTGGGTCCTTAAATTAATTCTAGCTGAGAGCTTACAAAAATACCTGCGTCCTATCTACTTATAGAGATGCATGCAACCTATCTTCTTGCAAAGATGCTTCTAACCTGTCTTCTTACAAAGATGTCTGCAAATTATCTACTTACAGAGATGCTCGCATCCTATCTGCTTACAAAAATTCCTGAACCTTATCGGTTTGTAAAATTGCCTAAGATCAATGGGGCCATATCGAATGTTCTAATCTCCTTCTCAATTTCATGACTTCATGTCTTGGCCAGATTGCCAGTTCAGATCTTCTCGAGCACCAACAGTCCAAATCCACTTTCGTATTTCGCGATTTCACGGCTTGGATTGACAACTACCTCCATACTTTGAAATCCTGATAGCCACGTTCCCAAAATCTCCTCTCGTCCAATCCAAGGGACTAGATTGATGACTCAGATCTCCTCTGGCACGAACAGTCTAGATTCGATTTTGATTTTTGTGATTTCGTGACTTGGGATGTAGCTCCCTTCATGCTCCGAGGTCCCGAAACACGAGTTCCCAAAATTTTCTCGCGTCAGATCCATGGGAT